>BGPR01008867.1:26057-60956 GCA_013235015.1 Araneus ventricosus | reverse complement strand
CCAGGATTCGGGTTTTTTGAGGAGAGCTGAGGTCATAAAGAATTTTGTATCGTAGTGACAGACTCAAACCTCATGAAAGCATATAAACTCTAATTATAGACTTTCCTCTAATGACAATAAGAATAATAAAGAACACTACACAATATTTCGATAATTCTAATTTAGCACAATGAAATAACTAGAAAAAAAATGTTTTCGACCGCGTTAACCTTTAGTACAAAGTGGAATGATTAGAAAAGTAGGAAAATTTTCGAGCCCGTCCAAGTCCCAAGAAAGCAATGTTGCCAATGAATTTATTATTTTTTTAAAGAAAATTGTGAACAAACAGTTGTAGTGATTTTACATTAAATCAATTTTGGTTTAGCTTCCGAGGGGGGGGGCTGGTTGATAGCCCCTCCCTGACATTCCACTGGTTTGAGAACAATACCGTAAATATTTATTTAAATCAACGAACCACGCACAAACGGTACCAACTTCCACGCTCTTGCTTTACATGTGCTTCATTTCAACCCAGAACCATAGAGAAACATAAACGTAAAGCACCTGCCGAGAGAGAAAGAGCCATAAATTTTCTAGCCCAATCATCCACGCCAAAAGAAGGGGAGGGGGAATATCATCATCTTACATAACAAAAATAATAAAATGATGGAGGAGGGGGAGGAGGGCGAAAAGGGAGGAGAGGATAATCGGGGTGGTGCCGAGGAGGACAGGGAGGACTAATGGGTAGAGGGGACCCTAGCGGTCGGTGAATTCTCCGGAAATTCAGGATCTGACGAGACAGGAACTGCGGAAGATAGACCGAAGAAGCATATTCTCATCAATCACCTTCGAGTTCCAACTCTCTTATTTTTTTTATCCTTACTTCTACTTTGTGAGCCAGTATTTTTTTCCCCCCAAATCTATCTTTCTCTCTCAGAATTTTTTTTTCTCTCTCTCTTTGGCCTTCGTCAGAAAAAACGAAGTGGTATTTGTGGCTATTGTGCGCTTTTTTTCCGAGCTTTTGCTTTGATGAAGGTATCTTTCTTTTGTTGTTGAGGAGGGGCAGGGTCGAATAAGGAGGATGTTCTGATTCATGAATGTGGCATAATTGATTGAATTGTGAAATGTTCATGATTATATATATATGGAAGTTGATTTTTTTTTTGGCAGTGCCAATCCTATTGGTTATTTACCCTTCCCTATGGTATGTTAGATTTATCTAAAGAGGAATCTATAAGAAGGTGACAGTCTGGAGCAGATCACTGCACCATTGAAATACAGGGCAAGTCACAGTAGAGAGTAGCTATAGAACAGAGACAGAACGCCGTCCAGTTGGCCTACCGTGACCAGACAGGTCACGCTGAACGGTTTTTGATGACAAAACACGGGAATTTTATTTAAGAAAAAAGAAAAAATAAACAAAAGAAGGAAATATATACACTATGTACAATGAGCATTTTCACTTACACTATTAGGTTCGTAATAGTCATTTTCTTTAGATGTTGAAAAACCTTTCTTTTTTTTGAAGGAGGGGATGTCAGAAGGTGGCTACTAAGTTCAGTTAGCTACTAAGCTTGAAGGGCTGGGGAGGTTGGAAAGATCTCTGTTTTTCGCTAATGAATTTGATAATCTACATGAATTTTCTGCCTGGAGACAGTTATTGTAACACCTTTTCAGCCATTCCTTGTTCGAAGTTTTATGCGCTGGGCTTCCCACTATGCCAAGACACTGTATAAGTACACTCCTGTAAGCTATGTAAGTGCCGTGCCAATTCCCTCCACAACTATTAATGCTGTCAGACGTTGAAACCTTTTGAGGTAGGCAGGGAAAGGTCCATGTTGAGAGAAGAAATAGCATCCTCTCTACATCCAGTTAGTGGGACTGGATGCTAACTGAGTGGCATGATGTTATAGATAGTGTTTCCAAATACAGTCGAAGCCGCGAAGCGAACCCGGATATAACGTATTGCCTCGGTTACAGAGAACTTTACATGGTCCCACGAACTGTAGTGCTATAATAAATACGTTTTCATACATTTGAGACAGCAAACGAACATAGAATCAGGTTATAGGAACTGAAAATTTCTAAAACTTCAAAGCTTTTACTTGTCCGAGGAGCATTTACTAATTCGGTGCTCAAGTCAGCCAACTTCTACAGAGTTACCTTTGCATGAAATACTCTGCTAAGAGACTACATTCTAGACCTAGTGTAGCCTTGTTAGAGTTGCTACTAACCCCATAAGGGACAAAGGAGACGTAATAGGCAAGGAGCCTTACACTTTCTATCTCCCTCTCATTTATGTAGATAACAGTTAGACACCACGCAGCCGCTGTTGAAAATGGCGACAGCCTGATGTAGTGTACACTAGAAGAGCATTGCGAAGTGTTGCGTGTTTATTGTGGGTAAATGACTTCTAGCAAAGGATAATTCACTGAAATGTACATTCTGTTTACAGTAAGAATTGTTTGTCCCATCAAGGCAATGACTGTAATCATTGTAATGCAAAACTTAGGATGCATTCGAAGAAAATGCCTAGGTCTATTGGATTCTGAGGAATTTGTTCCATCATGACAATGCCAGGTCTATACAGTCTCGGATTGACCAGAACAAATTGTGTTTTCGGTGGACATCTCAATACTCGTCTTACAGCCCAGGTTAGATCAAGACTTATCACCTGTTTGGTAGGCTTAACGCATTCACTGCCACCGACGCTGCTGGAGTCGTCCAGAACTATTAATACATGAGATAACCCCTTCTACCGGTAGTTACAGGTAGAGAAGGGGTCGTCTCTAGGTATATGGTTCGAATCTCAGGCGAGAGTGGCAGGAATGTATTAAATCGCGCCTGGGCGCAAGAGTGTTAAGGTATCCGACTGTGTTCCGGAGACATTTTTTTTTGAAAAAATAATTTATATATATTTTTTAATGTTATTTTTTCAACTGCATATGTCCAAAACTGAAAGTATTGTAAATTAGGTTCTCAAAATAATATATTTTTTTAAAAACTTATGATCTGAAGAAAAATTACAAAATATTTGCTTTTGCTACGCTAACAGCTCATGGAGCAGAAATCATGTTCTAAATATACATAAATCCTTTTGTAGAGTATATTTTTATAGACAGTTATCTGTTATGCTCTAAAATATTTCTGTCTTCCAAAATAGGTTATATATGCTGGAAATAGTTACCAAACTGTAATTTTCTGATAAAACCATACTTTTGTTTATATTTAAACACTTAAAAATAATACTTGATTTTAAATTGACCTTAGTTTTTAGAGAAATCAAGCATACTTAAGAAAACAATCTCAGAAGACATCTTCATCAATACTTGATAACTGTTTGAGAAATCATTGTTACAGTCTGACGGTTTTCCTCAAAAACATCTCTCAGAAAACACATTTAAAGTTTTGATGAAACCAGAAAATTATGCTTACAGTTCGGTAATAAAACAGCTGTAACCTCCATTTATAATTCCGTTAAGTAAAAAAGTGAGACAATTTTAGGAAGCTGATTAAACAGACTACAAAATTAAACTCATAAAATTGTTTTGATAATTTCATCAAACTACGATTCAAAACCAGTCAGATACTTAAGATCACGTTCATGCGACTGACGCAGGTGCTGAACATGAGGATTAAATAAGTGGCTGAGATAAGCAGCCTAAAACTTTTGAGCAGGTATTGAAAAACCCTAAAGGATGGGATAAATGCATCAATGTAAATGGAGATTATGGGGAGAAATAAACACCTTTAATTTGCAAGTAAATATTTGATTTCATCATTTTTATTGGCATTTGTAACTTACTTACCTTTCCTCGTTGTTGTGAATATGATCTTAATATGTCTCGTAAACATGGCATTATAGATGAGTTCAGAGGAGTGATTTATTAAACAAATTACATGAGCAGAATCGCAATTGCATTTTTACCTAATATATGTGAATTACAGGTGAAGTAACATTTTGGAGGTTCTAGAATGTTTAAGAGCACTCATAAAGAAGAAACCTAGAATTTACGACAATGTCTTCGTTTTATCTTCCTGCGCCTTGACTAGGAGACGAGCCCGGACCTTTATATTAGTAGCAAAGCACTTTAGATTCATGCTATCGGAGTATTCGCCACTGTCTCAAACCTAGGAAATTTCAATCCATATTTTTAACTTTGTCCTACGTTCCTCCCATTGGGGTCTCAGGAAGGAATTTAATTCACACTCCACGAAAAACGTTGTATGGGAGATCCTCTATATCTCGATAACTACGTATGTTAAAAACATAACTAATGTCTTATTTTAGAGATAAAGGGTAATAACAGAAGTTACAAAACAAAATTTGAAAATCGGAATTGTAGTTCAGAGAATAATGAGTCGCAAAGTTCAGCCACGAGTAAAATACGCAGGAGTTACTCCACAACACATTCTCTGTATGATTATGAAAATATTAGTTATGAGATTTTTCGATGGTGTAAGTAGCTTGTTCCGGTGTGTCTGCAATATGGGAAATGTTATTCGGAAAAAAAATAGAGGATCCAGCATTCATCAACGAGTGTGGAGAAGAACTTTGCTTTCTTGAAATAATTGCCTAATTCATTGCCGCCAATTTCCCATACATTAGTATTTCAGAGAAACAAAAGGAAATTGAGAGTAACTTCGAGAAATAAGAGTATCGCGAGTAACTTCGAGAAACAAAAGAGAATCGCGAGTAGCAAAGATAATCCGAGAAGCTTCGAGGAACACAAGAAAATAGCGAGTAATAAAGAGAATTCGAGAAGCTTCGAGGAACAAAAGAGAATAGCGAGTAACAAAGAGAATCCGAGAAACTTCGAGGAACAAAAGAGAATAGCGAGTAACAAAGATAATCCGAGAAGCTTCGAGGAACAAAAGAGAATAGCGAGTAACAAAGAGAATCCGAGAAACTCAGAGAAACAAAAGAGTCACGCGAGTAAAGTAGTCCTACGCCTTTAACATCAGTGGCTGTTTGAAAAAGACAGCCTCCCGTCATGTTTTTCTTTGTAATCTGTGTTATCTAATCAGTAACTGAAGTATCAGAGTTCGAAAACTTAATCAACGGTGGTGTAGTCGCAAAATTAGCAGTGCCGGACGCTCTAGAAGCAATGCCGGAACGCTCTAACTTGGGTGACAAAAATCGAACTGTTTTAAAGACGGTTTCACACTTTTTTCTTATTTATTTCTCGTGTAGAAAAGCTGTGCCGGAACGGCGTTCCTGTATTTTCCGGCTCCACTACACCCCTGATAATGAATACTCTTCAAACGTAAATAATACTCTTTATTTCAAAGAATACGAAAAATATTTGATTTTAAGGGCCTAGGGCCTTTTAACCACTATACGGCGAAATCTCTAGATATTCCCTCGAAACGAGGATTCTGTTAGAGAATAAAAAGTTTTTGTCTCCGTCCCACTACCATACATAACCCCGTCTTAAAGCTCATTACAATGACAAAACTATCACCTCTTTTGACTTCTAAGAGACGAACGTAATGTTATCATCCTAAAAATTTATCCATCACACATGTCATGGCACAAGAGAAATGGGGTCTGTAACTATCTATACGGTTATTAGCTCTACCCACTGATTCACTCCGCAAGGGAAGTAAATTCTCATATTTTTTCGGTACGATATAATTATTAGTCTATTCACAAAAGAGAAGAAAAATTCTTTCTGTTCAGCATCTGCGCCATCTGTGAAAACAAAAAAGAGTTTCCTCCCGTCGACTTTCTCTTTTACTAACACAAAACGGTGCGTTTTGTCTTTAGCTTCGTAGTATAGAGACGAAAATCAAGCACGCATTTTGGACCTCTTCGTCCAAACTGTGTTATAGAACGACAATTTTGGTATTAAGACCACAGACGAAAAATTTCATCTATGTAGTTCTCTACGTTGAAGAGTTATCGTGTCCACATAGACATGGATAGACAAACTAACAGTCTATTCATGTTTGCTGCGGCTAGTTATCCCACAAGTGTATAAGTTCGGAGTTATTTCATGGACGCACGATTAGACAGGTAGGCAAACAGACAACCCGTCCATGGATCTCTCCTTAAATATGATACACATCTTAAAATCCGTTGATACAATTATATAACACACTGGAGTAGCAATTTTTATATCTCGAATGGAGGGGTAAGTTGTATCGTTTTTTCCTTTGTGAAGTGTGGTATTTTTGTTACAATGACGGCAAATTAATGCTTGATGGCTGATGATTTTGAGTTGAAAAGCTTTTCTTTCTGAAACAAATTTTCTTTGGTATTATTGTTTCTGCGTGTTGAAGTTTTATTTGTAGGTAGTCTTTCCCTTGTCTTCCACTTCTCTTGGAATCTTTCGGGTCACGAGAGGTGAGTTTTTTGGAGAAACTCAGACCTCTCACAGAAAAAAATCCCAATTTTGAATCCCTGCCTGCAGGTAACCCTTGATAAAGTCTGTAGGGCCAGATTCTTTTATTCATCTCTTCTTTTTTTAAAATTAACTTTAAAGGTTACTTGTTGTTCATTTTATCGAAAACACTTCATCTACGAGGAATGGTAAAAAAAAAAATGTTACTAAGGTAATAAAAAATTATTTATTAACAATAGACAGAAAATACAAAAGGGAATTAAGAGGCAAACTCTCTGATAACTTTTCCACATAATCCCCAAATCCATTTAGGCATTTATCTGAACGCTGGACCAACTTGTTTAACTCGGCAGAAATCACGTCCTGTCCATTGAGCCAGTTCTCGGCAACTCTTTTCACATACCTCCCTGAAGAGAACGTTGTTCCAGATAAGTGTTTGGAAACCAGATTGGATGCCGAATCTGGACTGTAGGAAGGTGACTCCAGAATTTCCACTTGAACTTCTGCAGCAATTCTTGAATTTTGCGAGCAGTATGGGTATTGTTATGCAAGCGGATGACACCATCACTCAACATGCCAGGGCGTTTCCGTCGGATGGCTTCATGATGGCCCAGTGACTATTTCCTTTTTTTCCGAAATTGAAGAAACACTTATCTGGAACATGGTTCTCTTCAGACAGTGATGTGAGAACAGCTGCCGAGAACTGGCTCAATGGGAAGGGACGTGATTTCTGCTAATCCGTGTTAAACAAGTTGGTCCTGCGTTCAGATAAATGCCTAAATGGATTTGGTGATAATGTGGAAAAGTGATCGGAGAGTTTGCCTCTTAATTCCCTTTTGTATTTTCTGTCTATTGTTAATAAATAATTTTTTATTACCTTAGTAACATTTTTTTGGACCCATCCATGTATATAACTGCTGAATTTTCAAGTTAGCGTGCTCACTTGCACACGGACGGTCAGATAGACAGACCTTTCCGTAGACCAATTTCGTCCAAAATCTATATAAACAAAACGCTGAGGCACAGAAAAGAGGTTAATTTCTCTTTTGCCGATGGCAACGATTGGTTTGTTTACAAAACAAAACCAGTAGCCTTCGCCATGTTAGGCATAACTTCTTAGTCATAACCTGTTACTATATTCGATGTGATGTAAAATAATTTTTTCTCAAAAAAAATGAGTTAAAGATGAAGAATTCACAATATTTCTTACAATATAATGAAACTGGTTGAAATGATTCAAAAGAGATCAGTTGGAAAAGAAGCAGATGGGTTTAGGCGATCCAGAGAACGTTTAGATCAACGTCAAAATAGTTTAGTCAGTGAAGATAAAATCGTATCAATTCACAAACTATTGTGAACATTGTACATTGGCTACTTTTCTGTTATACGCACACCACTAATCGCCCTTTTTGTCTCGACGAATTTTCTTGGAGGGCTGAATCGCCAGTTTGGCTCTAGAAAGGTCAGGAAAATCATGGTATGCGTATAATCGAGCGCAGATGCTCTACACGGGATCAGCTAGTTTGATACAAATGCATAATTGTGGTGCAGCCACAATAGCTTAATATAGAGTTATCGACTTCGAGAGGCCGGAAGGTTCTATGTTCACTAAAGATTTAGTGCTGCACTGCGGTGTTAATGAGCCTGGCGTACGCTGAATCATGCGTTGGGAGACAAACATCATCTCGCTGGTGTGGTGTGGAAGTTTGGAGAAGCGTTTCCATTTATCGGATAGTGACTCTTGTGCCTGCGGAGAATTTGACGATTCCATCCACTATGCGACATCTTGCCCACTGACTCTCTCTTGGCATATTAGGAAACCCTCTACTTCACTGGAAAGTCTGTGGTACCAAAGAGTCCTGGAGAATCCGAATTCAAAAAAAAGAATTAACATGATTAAATTCATAATAGACAATGAAAACATAATGCGACTGTAATAAGTACTCACCTGCCATTGTACAATAACTCTAGCTTATCCTGCATTCGATACACTGAATATACTAAGTCCTTCCCTTCTCAAAAATCTTTAATAGTAATTAATCTTCCTATTCCTTGTATTTCACAATTAACACGCAATGGCTCTCCATATCTAATACGCTACTCCAAACCTGTGCATTGATGTAAGCTTCCTCATGTCGTTCGTCATCATCTACATTCATTATTTTTCCTTCATTCACTCCGTGTTATTCAAGATATTGTATATATTCCTTTACTTTGTTGTCAATTATATGTGTTAACATCAGCTTTGTAAATTCTTCATTGTCATTCTTCTCTTGCTGTATTTTTTGCAACTCAGTAAAGTTCACCTACATCTATACCAACCCGGATAGGAGCCACATGAACTCTAGAGACGGCGGTGTGGTGTGGTGATAAAGGTTAAAGGTCCCCATCATCTGACCGCAGTTCAAAATTACGAGGTCGTCCGAAAATAGCCCTCGTGTTGCTTCAAAAGGGAACGTTAATACAGTGGAGTCTCCCTATAACGAAATCGCTTGGTTCCAATCGAAAAATTCGTTATAGAGAAAATTTTGTTATACGGAGATTAGAGATTTTTGAAGTTATTTAAGTAAATGTTACAAACTTTTCAATAGGTGCGATAAGTTCAAATGTATTATAATTTTCAATTAAAAATGAAGTAATATATATTATAAATTTGTTGAAATTATATTAATTTTTATTCCATAAATAAAATGCTCAAAAGTTAAGAAAATTCACCAATTTAGAGAATAATATGTACTAGTATGTACTTACGTTTATTTTACTTGAAAAATTCCGTTATTTTGCATTGCTTTGCATTTCGTGATGTTGAATTTTCAGAAGATTTTTCACATTTTAAGAGTGAGTGGTTCCAGAAACAGGCACGTGTGAGCGAATTGGTTGCACAGAAATTATCAACTTTCTTCAAAAATGGCAAAAATCGAAAAGATAAACCTCTGAAAAAATTCGTTATAGGGAGACAACCACTTCGTTATATGGAGAATATTTTGAATGTTATTTAACATTCCGATTTAAAATTTCGTTATAAGGAGAAATTCGCTGTAGAGAGACTTCGTTGTAGGGAGACTCTACTTTATAACTAAACTAAACTATAATTCTAGTGTTAAGACATCACGTTTCATCTGTGTAGCTTGTTGAGCTTTTGAGTTATCGTATTTACACAGACAAATTCCAAAATTGTGTTTTTCGGACTCAGGAAGTATACGAGAAAGTAAAGAGTTAAGCAAGGAACATCACAACTCAGGAAAAACTTTATCCTTTTCCTTACGAATGTTAGAAATTAGAAATTTTTTGTCTGCCACTGGTACAGGTGCAGAACCACATAATTATTAGAATTTCATACCTCCCTAAAAACTAATAAAATTGTCCTTAAATCACCGGTACATCATTTTTCTCCTCTGTCTTAGTGTTATACTCCAAGTTTGATGATAATAGGGATAATAATAAAAGATAGCCCCACAGGAGTACGAAGGGAACGATAGATCCTATCTTCTACTGTTATGATAAGGAACTTTTCTATTAATCCGCAAAAATCCCAGTTATATAATTATATTTTGAGATTTCATTCTCCTGCAATCTCAGTGTTAAATTAAAAAAGATACACTTCGAGTATAACAAACGAAGGATACTCATAGTATCCAAAATTAGAGAATCGAATTCAAAATACAATGGATTGGATTGTACACTCTCAAAAATTTCCGTAATTTCACGGCCACTTCCCATCATTTTTATGGTCAACGGCCACTTTTCCCTTTTTACGGGCATAACCCTTATATTGTTGTAGGATATTTCCCCATTTTAGGGTCAGATACCGTATTTTTATCACGGACGCTTTTCATTGGTCAATTGGGATGACGTACCAACCGTAAGATTGAGCGAGAAGGATTAAGGAAGGACGCCATTGGCCGTATTTTGTCGACAATCGAAGCGACTATAGAAACTATAGGGTTTACTGGCGCAAGAGCCATGTTTGGCTATGCTGCGCCAAACATATGATAGATAAACAGGAACATGGTGAAAATACAATGGAATCGAATACAAAACACTAAGAATAATCGTTACTTAAAGCTTTTCTCATGCAAATTTTAAAACTTGAACAATCTCCGGGCATCAATTTGCCTCTAGCTTTTCATTTAACGGCTTATTAATGATGTTACCAAAGAGAACAAAGATTTCAACCATAGCTATAGACCTTACGATTATCCTGGATTAATAAATGAAAGTAATGAAACAATTCTTTATAACTGCTACAATAGTTTTCGACATTTCAACAGCATTAAAAAGTGATCAAACAACCAACGTGTTTGGAAAAATACATGTCTAAATAGACTACGAGTTTGTTGTGGTTCAGACAGAAACCAGAGTAACTGGAAGTTGAATATTCCTGCGATAACCGTTGAATAAGGCTGATATTCAAATGCATTTTTGTTGATTTTTCTTCCCATGATTGGTCTTTTACTATATCTGTTACTGCAATTTTCTCCATGGACAGTTCTTGTTCTCAAGAAATGTGTAACATTTGACCAGTGGCGAATCTAGGATTCGGGTCTATGGGGGCTGAGGTCATAAAAATTTTGTATCGTCGTGACGAATATCAAACCTCAAGGCTAAAGTAAACCAAAACTCTTTAACTTTACATACTTTACTCACCTGACAATAAGAATCATAAAGAACAATACAATGCTTTCTATAATTTAATAAAAATGACAATGAAATAACTAGCCAAAAAATGACTTCGACCGTGTCGAAGCTACAAGTACTAGTGGAATGACTACAAAAATAGGAAAATTTTCGAGCCTGTCAAGCCAGAAACCAATGTTGAAACGTTTTTATTATTTTTTTAAAGAGGGAATTTAAGAAAAATCAGTTTTAATGATTTTAAATAATATCAAGAATTCTGGCTTGGCTCTGGGGGATCTGTAGCCGGATACGCCCCCCCCCCAGGATTTGCCGAAAGACAAAGAGACGCAAAGAATACAGAAAAATAATTACAAGTATTTGAAAGTAAAAGGTATTATTCTTCCTACGATTCAGGTGTTTCTTTTTAAAATGGGTTAAAATGGGTTTAAATGTTCCAGGGATCGCATCATTAATCTCTTAAAAAACACACAAGAACTGTAAAGAACGCAGAAAAAAGAACGAAGCGAAAGAAAACGTTCTGTATCCCTTCTCAGAAGGAAAAGCACAACATGTGCTTGTACTTGTGCAATTATCTGTACGCTTGTAGGTCTACTAGCCCTGTAAGAAGGTTCAAATTTAGCTATGCAACAGACCGCTTCTATCATACCCTCAACATATGAATGGATCATTCCAATTACAGCGATCCTAATTTTCTCCGAACATTCAAATTTCAATTTCTTCATCATTAAGAGCATCTCCAAAACAACCGTTTGCTTCCTTCTTGGAAACTTTCGATTTCCTTTTTTAAAAGCCCTTCAACGGCAAATAAAAAATGGCACAAAACAGAATCCGGGAAATAAAAGAGAGGAGATACAGAGAAGCGGGCATTATCGAAACTCGAGAAAGAGGCAAACTAAAAATAATCTGTGTTCTGCAACTCAAACAAATGGCGAAATGAAATCTAACGAGCGGCATTATTATGCAACGTTCCAGGGATCGCATCATTAATCTCTTAAAAAACACACAAGAACTGTAAAGAAGGCAGAAAAAAGAACGAAGCGAAAGAAAACGTTCTGTATCCCTGCTCAGAAGGAAAAGCACAACATGCTTACAATGGCTGGTAATTAATTACATCGACAAAATGAGGAAAAGCGAATGATTTTTAAAAGAGGATTCATCACATTAATGATGTTGAACTTCATCGCGGGTTCTTTGTGTATTCTTGGGAGGTTTCATTCGTCCTTTATTTTTTTAGTTTTATTTTCAGCACAAAGTTCTTTTTGTGTATCTGAATACATTTTTTACATTTTTAATGTCGCATCTGTAATGCTTTTTTAATGGGAAGTTCAGTTCTCACAGGACTGCAACATGCATGTTTCATCAGCATTTGTTATAGAGAAATGAGTGTGCATGAAAATTATGGATGTTCTTTATTTTTGGGCTACTTCCATAATATACCGTTCTTTATTTTTGGGCTACTTTCGACTGAATACTTATATTTGAGATGTACTGTAGATAATTTATCAGTACTTATTTTATATACACACGGAACTAAAATATTACAATGTTGTTTGATAATAGCGTAAACCAGTGTTTTTGTGGTGTAATAAAGAAGGAGCAAGATGGGTATAGGCGCTCTGGTCGATTGTCTTTTTTCCGTGAAAAGGAATACATGGTTGTAGCGGTTACAATCAACTGCCTTCTCCTTTCTATGGTAGGTGGCGCTACTGGAGCCATCTTTTTCCCATGATGCCTCTCTGTCATTCTAGTCTGTGTGCTTGTCTCGTGATGTTGTACTCTGTCTTGTCTTGTGTCTTGTAACTTTAATGTTCTGTGCTGGGAAACGTAGCCTAATAAAAAATGGTTCTTAAAATTGAATGGATTCTTCAGCAGCACTACACACAAACTTGAGTCTCGTCCCTCTATAGGGTTGTTTTAATTAAATTTCGCCTGTCTGGCCATAGAGCCGGTTCTGTCGTTCCAAACGAAACAAGGTTTTATTAGTATACAGTACAAGTGATGAACTCTGTGAAAACATATATATACATATATTTAAACCATTAAAACTCAAATAACATTTTCATCATATACACCTATTAAACCCTCATTTAAAAATAATTAAATATAATAAACAATATAACCTAATATTATTCACACAATGAAATACAGAAAGCTAATACGATTAAAAACTATTACTATGAAAAGCCAATCCAGATATGGAATTCCAACAATCAAATGCCAATCGACCTGAGGAATCGATTATGTCACATTATTTCGAAATTTATAGGCACCAACCTTCTGTGAGGGCCAATTGTTGGAAAAACACAACAAATATAGGAGTAAATCTCCAAATTATTAAGAAAAAAATGAGAAAATTAACTAAATGCTTACTGATTCAAAGTCATAGCAAAAAATGCCAGAAGCTAAATGCGAATTACAGTTCATATATATATACTTTCATTCACTAATTCTTTGTTAATATATTTATATCTTAGATTTAAAATTAATTGATTTAGTGCAATTTAGAATAATGTGCAATATTTTATGCTTGTTAAATAAATGTTAGATATCTTTCTAATAGTATGTAATTTAGGGTTAAGACTCTTTTCCCTCTTTCTTCTGCACATTTAGGGTAATTATCCTTTATGCTTTCAATAACTTATCTCATTGATGGTTTTGCGCAAATAAAATCAAGATTTTAAAATAACATGCTCATCCAAAGTCGAGCTGATCACTCAAATTGTTGAAGAAAACTCCATATTTGGATTGTCTTTTTCAATTATTAATTTAGTCTTGATAGTAACAGAATTAATATGTGTTCAAAAACTTTCTATAGATACTTTTGGCATTAATTTAATAATTTTGATTATTGGATTAATTTAAATTTAGATATGTAATCAGTTAAAATTCTTGAAATGGATGTTTGATGTGTTTGCTGTTTTACTTGTGAATAAATATGTTATTATTATCACATATATATATTTCGTCAATAAATGTCGATGCGCCATTTTTTTTACTACTGAAACAAAATTAAACAGTTAATTCAAGGGGTTCTTTTTTTAGTTTAACTAAAAACGCTGCCGAAATTCAATTCTGAACATAAAGCCTTTTCTCGTTCAAAATATCGGCTTTTTTTATTTCCAAATTTTCCTATGTTGTGGAGAAGTGATGTGCTCTGTAAAAACTACATGTAAATACATCAAAACACAAAAACAAGGAAATAGCGTTACGAACATGTAATGTCGCTTTCCCACAGTGTCAGTCTTATGGTTGGAAAGAGACATTTACAGAGGTTCTTACTACCCTATAGGGGGATGGAGGCAGCCAGGATCGAGCCGATTTCAATATTCCAATAATTCTTCACTTCACAAACATATCCTTTGTTGTCTTGGGACAGCTTTTATCCTTATTGTTAGTTAACAACGCTCTCTACCACAGCAGTTTTGAAATTCTGCCTCAACTGCCCATGCCAGTCGAGGCAGTTTTTATATTTATACTCGTTTCGACATGCAGGGCCGACCCGATGGGGTATGCGAACGCTCAAGGCCCAGCGTTGCAAACTAATTTTGCGGAACAAAAACTGATTGAATTTATTTATTTAATTAAATTAAAATTTGTCGTCGAGTTTTGCCTTATAGGTAACAGTATCAAAACATTACAATAGTAATATAATTAGCCTTTATTTACATTTTTATTTGACATTATTATTATTTTATTTTTTTGTAACTTAACAATGCTTTGCAATTCATTTTAAATTTTTTATTTTGAGCTTCTATTTCTTCAAATCCAAGCTTCGGGCTAAAGGATGTTAAGTTCGCACCTATGTAACTGTAATACCTCTGTTCGGCCCCCCTAACATTGTCGACCCCCTTTGCTTTTGCCAATCCTTCCACCCTATAGTTACGTCCCTGTAGGAGGCATATCATTGCTACCTATGTAACTGTATTACCTCGGATCGGAGCCCCCTAACATTGTCGGCCCCTGCTCTTTTACCAATCCTCCCACCCTATAGTTACGTCCCTGTAGGAGGCATATCATTGCTACCTATGTAACTGTATTACCTCGGATCGGATACTGCTCTTTTGCGGCCTTTTGCCCAAAACTGGCGAATTTTAATGAGGCATTTCAGTTCCAAAAGTCTCCCCATCCCTGGTCTACGTCATATTATGAATTAGCAAAATTTTAATCAATTTTTGAACACGAATTAAAATTTCTTAGCACATCTAAATATTTTATTTGGTTTAAGTGTTTTTGGCACGAAAGATATTTTCGGCTCTGTTTCGCTACTGTCAGTCTTAAAAGTGTGAAAATGAGTTAAATACACAAAACCAAACTAAACACAAAAAGGAACACGAAAATGGGGGGATCTTTCAAGAGATTTCTATAATCTAAACCAAATATTCGAAGAGTGTGTAGCGACCCCCTTCCCCCCTAAAAAATCCTAGAGATCACCGCCTTATTGGTTAAAAATTATTCACTAAATTTCCTCTTTCTTAACTAGGATGAATTTGTGAGAACCACATCTATTTTATCCACGGCAATGTCTAACTTAATTTGTTAATAAAATAAAAATTCATCTTGTAATAACTGAGATGTTTTTTAAGTGAATTTACATAAGTCATCTTAAAAATAAATAAGAAAAACCCATCTAGCTTTCTCATGTACATTAAAATTTAATTGGCACATTAACTTGTTGTTTCCAGGTACAGGAGAAATTAGTACAAAAGTCGAACTCGTAATCATTGATTAGGCAATGAGCATGACACCTCCGTCTATTATCGTGGCGCCATCTGTTATGTAGTACAAGAGAAATTTTCATAAATAGTCGGAAATTTTCATAAATAATCTGTCATATGTCCGAAAGTGATAGTATTTTTTCATCATTTGGGAAAACAATAACTCTTTTTTTACTGCAATAAAACGAAAAATTATATTTAAAATGCCCTCAAAATGTATTGGTTTAAAAGTAGATATTCAAGTTATATTGATTACATTTTCCACTTGCCTGTTGCATGGGATTGAAAATATAATCATGCGAGTACGAAAAATGTTTCCGACAGTCATGGTTTCCCTAAAACAATATTAATGTTCTTTCAAGTCAATTTTCCATTTTTTATTTTAAGAAGGATCATCTGATTTATTTATAATGACAACTTCAGTCTATTGAATGGCAACAGTTGCATTTCCTGTGATGGTCTATAATCGTGTGATTTGTTTGGTTCATGTGCTGTGGGGACTTGTTTATCTTTTTTTTTTATCAAAAGAAAAAGTTTCACTTTTACTCTTTCCGTCCTGATGAGTCATATTTCCATGTGCTTCTCCCCAGACGATATTTTTATCGCTTGTCAGTGATGATTAAACAGTTAAATAAGATGTGACGATTAAAATCAACTCTGCATTTAGTCTTTAAAGAGTTGAATTAATTTATGAGTGTTTTAAAATATTCAAAATTTTAGAGTATTATATATTACTAGCAAAAGTATTTAAAATGTTTCGGCGTCTTTTGACAAACGAAGATGACGACAAAAGTTCCTCGATTGACGAAGAATTTGAAGATTCCAGCGTCTCGGAAATTGTTGGTGGAAAATTATCTTTCAACGAAACTGAAAATGCGAGTTCTTCAGTGGATAAATATCGTAAGTATTCTTCCTTTAAATTTACTTATTTAGGAGGCAAGCTTCTAATTAGTTTCGTATGAATAAACTAATTTATATTTCTTGTAGTTGGTTAAATGTGTATATTAGATTATTCAAAAGAGGTGGAAATGTGCTTAAAGATGCTTTTTAAAATTTGTTTTGCTGTACCAACAAAAGGTGCATATTTAAGTACTTTCAGTATACTATAAACAAATTCAATGTTCAGTATTTGTAGATCTTAATTTTTTTTTTTTGAAGTTTCTTGAAAACTGAGATACTGTTCATACTTAAATAATCAATCGTTAGACATTATTTGAGTAATTCTACAAGCATTTCGTTCTTGATATATATTTAATCATAATAAAATCAAACTATCAGTAAAAATGTAAATCATTGGTAATAAATATTTTTTCATCAGATAAAGAAAGTATATGTGTTTGAATTTTGATGTCAAATTATAATCACCAAGTAATTCATTTCAAAACAGATTTTTTTAAAAAGTATGTAATACTAATATTAGTACAATTCAAGATATTTTACATTACCATTAGATATGTGTGTTTTTACTAGATACATGGTAAGATTTTATTTTGATTCAATGAGGTTTTAATGTGAGGATTTCTTTGATCACCAGCTATATTCTCTTTTTTACATTCTTGTATGAAAAGTCTACAAAGAGAAAGTATTGTAATCGTCAAAAAATTCAAACTCTATATTTTGATGATTCTCCACGTTTTAGACCTCCCTGAGTCTGAAAAACACAATTTTGGAATTCTGTCTGTCTGTG
This sequence comes from Araneus ventricosus, assembly GCA_013235015.1. Lineage (NCBI taxonomy): Eukaryota > Metazoa > Arthropoda > Arachnida > Araneae > Araneidae > Araneus > Araneus ventricosus. The sequence goes on along the minus strand of BGPR01008867.1, from coordinate 43,590 downwards.
AACATGATAACTCGAAAACTATTAAAGCTACTAAGACGAAATTTGGTATGTGATCTTGATACATCATTTGTAGGTTTTTGTCAAATTTTGGACAAAATCTGCCCATGGGAAGTCTGTTTGTTTGTCCGCATTCATGTGAACTCTATAACTCAAAAACTTAAATAGCTAGATGGATAAAATTTGTTACACAGTTTCTTCATCAGAAATGTAGGTCTGTATAAAATTTGGGGCCAAATCTGTCAAAGCCTTGACCATCTGGCAGTCTGTATAATCTCATAATTTTAAACTTGATAAGAAATTACCTATTCAGTTTTTCCTCCACTCTACACAAAAAAAAACCTGCGAATGCTAAGAGCGAGTGTTTTCCTCACCTTAGGGAACACTGCACGTTTTCTGATGCATGGTGCATTCCCCATCCCCACCCGTGTTATTCATATGCAAGAAAGTTTTGGGAAGGTCACTCCCGTTGGTTTTTCATACTTTTATTCATAAGATATAAATAATCTACAAATCAAAAATAGTCTGTGTAACAGTAACGTTACTTCTTTGAATTCTTGCTTTATAACCATTTATAATTTTAAAATATTTGTCATGAAAATCCTATGAAAACAAGCTTCTTTTGAATTGAGGCTTATTTGTTGCAAATTATATTCCACTAAAAAATAGAAATTAGAGTGCATTATTTATAAAGTGAAATTATATGTTGCATATCCAGTAACAGTCTGTTCAAAAGTATTTTCATTCTAGATTAATTTTCTTTATTTAAAAATGGGGTTGCCACAGTCTTAGAAAGTGCTTATTTTAACATGCCATTTCTAAAATCCCTTAGAAGTACTTAGTATTTTTCATCAGTCGTCCTTAGAAAGAGCTTATTTTTCTTTTAAAACAAAATTCTTTCTTCGAACGGCAAAATTTTATTTTCCCAATCATGTGATTACTTTTTAGTGCCAGATTGGCAATTTGGCTAAATCTGACAAACTAGACATCTTTTTAAATTATTTTTTACTTCAAGATGCAGCAAATGAAAAGTTATGGAGAGTAATGAAAATTCTTATGATTTTATCACATGGACAAGCTACAGTAGAACAAGGTTCAGTGTAAATAAGTCATTAGATGTAGAAAACTTAAAAGATTCTTATATTGCCCATAAGCTCATTTTTGAGAATGTGAATAATTCTAATGATATTCACTACAATTGTTACAAAAGAGGCGAGAAGGTTTGTCTCTTCTTCAAGGCATAAATATATCCTTCATTTGGAAGATCAACGGAAAATTGAGAACCAGAAAACAGTAAAGAAACAGAAAACCTTAACTGTTTAAAATTTTAAAAAAGCTTTCCTTCAAGCTGATATCACAGCAGTGGAAAATTCAGCTGAAGAACTGTTAAAGTTAGATTTTGTGTAAATATTGATACTGTCTTTCATTTTTTTGTGTGTGTTTATGTGACCTTGTACTTTACAGTACTCTTAAGTTTAAAGCATGCCTAAGCTCTAAACATTAAAAGCTGGAAAGAAAATATTGGAACATTTTAAATAGAAATGAAAATTCTTTATAATTTATTGGTTTAAAGTATGAAATTTTTGAAAAAAAATGGTTGGAATGCAATAAGTTGTAATGTGTTTATAAGTCAAGATTTTTTTACTATATATATGAGCAACTTTTTGAACTTTGAAGATAGTGGTAAGTTTGATTCCCCCCTTCCCCTCTGCTGTGCCTATTTTATAGTTTGTTAGTATGTATACATATTGCTGACATGTGTGCATATACATGCCCATATTTTATCTACTGACATTTTTAAAAATGGGTCTGGGCTTATTTTGAAAATTTTTTATATGGCATTATTTTTTGTATAATTTAAAAAAATAGACTTCAATATTGAAATTTTTACATAGTATTGTTCTCATGAGTTGAACTAAACTATAAAAGCATCTCACTTACTTGAAAGCCAAGTATTAAATTGTGAAATATGGCTTTTATGATATTTTATTCCTTATAAAGTCTTGGAAAATGCTTATTTTTAGTTTGAAAATTAGAGTAGGAACCCTGAAAAAGCTTTATAGATTTAATAGAAGTAAATACATTGTGGCAACAGTAAATATTTCAAAAAATCCAAAGTGCCTATATATGAGATAACAGTGATTTTGAATAGGGCCTATTTCTTTCATTTCATTTCTTGCAAGTTCAAGTTTTGACTCTTTCTTTTGATAAAAAAAATCCAATTCTCATGTCAGATCTTCACCTTGGATTATGTCATAAGTTATTTTTTATCTTTTGTGGAGAGAAAAATAACTTATTCAGCATAGAAGAAGAAGAGAAGAAGCATGTATCTGAATATTCATTCATCTGCAGCTGTTGGTTGTCAGATTGTGTAATATCTGTTCACATATCGAGATACTTTTTAAAATGATTGGTTCCAAATTAGAGTAGTTACCTGGAATTAATTATGGAATTATTTTGTATAAAAAACAAGTTTTATGCCATTTCTTTATGGACAGTGAAGAAATACAGACTTGAAGGTAATATTTTTAGGTGTATGTTTTTTTTCTTCCCAAAATGGGAAATAAGTAGATAAGTAAACTGAAATTTTATTACTTGAAAAATCATAATAAAAAGGAGATGGTTTCAATAATTGATACATTAGAACAGAAGGCTTCATTTATTTTCTTAACCAACGGAAAAAACAGTGTTTATTGTTTTTATGTATGAAAAAACAGACACTAGCTATATAATATAGTATCTGCTAATAATAATATGGTGTCTATTTTCTTATTTTCATGTTGATCTAAAATACTAAATTATAAAAAGTTCCATTTTAAGATTTGCATGGTTAAAATAAAAAAAAATAATAATAAATAAAAAATTAGACTCATGCTTTGAAAAAAAGATAGCATCACAAATTACTAAAACAATATTTATGTATTTTGCAAATTATATTTGGATATCTTATGTATGTATTAATAAGGATTTACTGAATTTATGAGGTGAAAATTGCTTTGATTATGTATAATAAAGTAAAATTTTTTGCCATTTATTTTTCTGGAATACTTACTATACATTGTACTCAAGCAAAATGTTTGAGGAAGTGGAATAAAATGGGGATACTTTTCCATGAAAAAAGACTTTGAATTCAGGCAGTGTAGTTGAATAGGTAAAAATGCTGTAATATTTTATAAAAATTTTGGACTCAAGTAGTATTAACTTGACTAGAAAAAGAAAGAAACTTGACGACTCCAGTGTTTTATCCCAAACTGTTTTAATTTTCACTGCAGAAAATTATTAAAGGATGACTGTTTCTCATTCTGCGATATGATGTATTTTTGTGACTCTTTTCTAGATTTTCAAAAAAAGTCAATAACTGATTTGGCCTATTGTTAACCCTTTTAAGACCAGACGTATTTTTTAACCAATGGTTTAAATCCCAACTGCAATTCAAAAATGGACGATATCTGCTATCCAAAGAGAAAAATAGATCTGTAGAGATTCTGGAAACAAGAAAAATCATTTCTTCCGGCATTTACTGCATATAACTAACCAGGAACAAAAATATAAGCTAATGTCTAACCCACATGTTCGTACGGCTTCAGCCTTAAATGGTTAAAGTGCTTATTAATTGCGAAAAAATCTGAATTGCTTGATTTATAAATCAAGATTACTAACTGAGATTAATGTACCGATTTTGCACTATTAACCGTTAAAGGCTCTTTGTTGCCTTTAAGCAACATACCCAATTTTTTCTTTTAAAATCTTGAGATTAAGGCTAAAGCTCTAATGCCTGTTGTTGCCAATAGGATAAATACTGAAATTTTTATTAAATCAATTTACAGCATATAGATGGCAGCCTGAGTGATGATAAAAAAAATAAAATAAATAAATTGATGTTTTTCACTTGAGGCTGCATCTTAGCTTTGTTTGCATGCTTGGGAATACCCTATTTTATTCTACAATTTTGAAAGAAATTCCTTTTCCGTATTATTATTTATTAAAATTCATCTGTGTTTGACATTATAAAATATTGCCAAGGAAATTTTTTTTCTAAAATAAAGCCAAGTGTTGTCAGTTGGGTTCTTAACTGTTTTTTAGCCATAAACCATACTTAAAACAAAATAGGATTTTTAAAAGTATTTTTCTCGTGTTTTATTAAGAAATGAAAGTCCAAAAACATTTTAAAATCAATTTTTTAAAAAACAGGCTTTTAAGGGTTAAACTGAGCAGAAACAAGTGAAGAATGCTGATGTAATTAATAACATTTAATATCAGGCTTTAATTCAAGACAATGATGAATCATGTTTTGGTGGTAAAATTCTTGGAAATAAGAAGTGTCGGGTTTTGAAACATTTTGTTTTAACATATTTTTTAGCATTTTCAAATTACTGTAGTGATGATGTTTCCATTGTTTCATGCTTTAAATGCATATCTTAATTTATCATGATTTATAATATCTGATTATTATCAGGTTCTTGGTCAGGAATATCAGGAACAGAGATTTCATCTGGATTATCACCCAGGAAGTCATCTCAGCGTGTGGCATTTGAGATAGTGTCAGCAAAGACAAACAGCGACTCCAAAAAGAAATTTGTTGTGAGTAATCTGATATTTTCTATCTAATTACTAAAGTGGTAACTGAGATAAAGTTTCCAGTTATTAAAGTCCTTTTAAATTAATAAGCTTGATGTGTAATTTTAGATAAAATGTGTTTAGTTTCCTGTGATTGTTAGTACCTTTTTCACTGGTATAAAGATATTAGATTTCTGAAAGGTGTATGCAATTAAAGAAGTTCATTATTTTAATGAATTTTAATTTAGTTATGATGAGGTAATAAATAGTCTCAATCGTTTAGAAATATTTTATAAAATCTCATTACCTTTTCAGTAATTTAATATAGCAGTAAACAATTTTATATTTAATTAGAATTTTAACATCATGAATAGTTTTTATTCTGTATTTGTAAGAAGGAGCACAAAAGTAAAATGATTAAAATTGACAGGTTATGTTAAAATTCAAAAATATGCATTGTATTCAGTTTCCAAATTTTTCAGATGATTCATTAACTTTACTTGGCAAATATTTGAAATGATATTGTCAAACAATATAAAAATAAATAAAGCAACTTTAAAATTGCTTACTAATTAATTACACTATTTTTAATATTGTTATACTAGAAAATCACCCGTCATGGTGTGACGGGTGCAAATTGCCTCTTCATTCGAGAGATTTCCCATCAAATTTGACGTGTTTAAATAAATACATATGCGAGAGAAATGTTAGCATTGATTGAAAACAAATAAAATAAACATATGTTTTATGACAGGAAATATTTTTTGATTTACATATTTCTTTATTCAAAAACCTCTTGGTCTAAAAAAAATTTCGAAAATCTAGTAGATATAATCTAGATTGATAGAAAATCTAGTTTCAAAACAAAGCACTTCTCTGCTTGTCAAACGTTGCCAAAAAATATTTTCAAATTATATCATCACGATTGCAATAAATAATGAGATGCATCATGGCATCCAAATATATCTCGCGCATGATATACCACTGATGTAATTTACTACTTTCTATTGAAAAACGGAAATTAATTTGAAATATAGGATTAGTATAATTTAAAATTTCTCGGGAACTATTGATCATAGCAAGATAAATTTTATATCAATAGATATAAAGTTTTATTTCACTATTTTAGAGCTATTAAATTTGAAATTAGAATGACAATTACTCTTTTAAATTTAAAATTACTAAAATTTAGGTTCTCTAACAATGAAATAATGCTGTTTAACATCTCGCACTGCTATTGCTCGAGTTTTATTGTTGGTGACGTCAGAGCGTTACCGAGAGATCTGGGCTATTATATTAGTAATAATTTGACAAAATTTCATTTCACTTGTTCATATAAATATTGAGTAGAATTTATTAATTTCAAAAGAATTTTACTAAAACAGAATGCTAGATCAATCTGTTATTACAAAAGGTAACTTTAGAAGTGGAAAAAGCTGTTTTTTTTTTTAATGATATGATGCACCATCAAGAAAATGAAAGTATATAATGACTGATATGCTTTTTTCAGTTGTGATTTCCTAGTTGGAGAAAAAAATGCTTTTGCGTAAGAAATGTTAAAGTGTTTCCATTGCAATATCTGCTCTTACCCATTTGGAACTATATTTGGAGTTAATCTGAGATTTTTATATTAATGCATTTTCACTTTTTTTTTTTTTGGCATGTATGTACGCTTACTAGCATTTAAAATAATGTCAGGAATACTTAGTTTCTTGTGGTATTTTTAAAATGTCTCTCAAGAAAATTCGTAATATTTCTAAAAGTTCTTTATATAGATTTATTTTGGTAGAAAATTTTTGAAATCAAATTTGCTTTAAAGAGAGCCTTAGTTTCAAAGGATAAAAGTAATTACAACATATCAAAATGCGTATAAATTCTTTTAAATTACCAGCAATCAGTAGTTTATATGTCAAAATATTTATTTAAAATCTGTTGAAAATTAACTGTTATACGAGAGGGATACAGGACTACTTTAAATATTCATTGGTATTTGCATGAATTTAATACATGTGTTTTCAAATAATGTGACATCATAAATATATATTTTACAGAGTTACACTGTGCTGATAAAAAGGTCCCCTGGATTGGAGACCCAACCTGGCGTGTTGGAACGACGCTACTCTGATTTCTTGAGCTTATACCAGACTCTGAAAAAGTTATACCCTATGCTTTTAAACAGCTTTCCCTTTCCTAAGAAAGCTATTCTGGGGAACTTCACTGCCGACATAATTGCCGAGCGAAGTGTCGCTTTCCAACATTTCCTTGCTTATGCCTATTCTGTCAAAGAACTGAGGCAATCAGCCGAGCTTGCCGAGTTTTTATACAACAGAGAGATACAAGAGGCCCATGCCATGATGAAGCTTGCGCAGTTTGAAGACTCCGCAGTTTTGCTAGAAAATGTTTATTTCATCCAGGAAAAGATATTAGATGAGGGTCACTTTTCAACCTATTACACCCTGTGTGTTCTTGTAGCCTGTTTGAATGCGGTGGACAATGTCGCGGAAGCCCAGAAGTATGCAGAGATAGCATTGTCTTTTGCTCCAGACCATGAAAGAAATGTGCTTACGGTACCTTTGCTGGTGTTAGCTGTAAGATTGTGGTGGGCGGTTGGTAAAGATAAAAAAGTTTTGGAGAGACGCTTACAAGAACTTAAACAGTCGGGTACTAATACAGACAAGCAGCCAACACTGTTAGAGCTAGTTTTGCACCGCGAATGTCCCCTGAAACCAATTTAAAATTAACTTTCATATGAAACCAAAGTTATTAAAAAAACTGTTATTAGATTAGAAGAGTTAGCTCCCTGTTCTGCGGAACTATAATACAAAGTATTAAACTCTGTTGATTCTTACAAGTTGGTTTGCTATATGCAGAAAGTTTACATGCAATTTGCTTAGCATGGTTGATTTTGAAATTTATCTATGTTATCAAAGATCTGATAAAAAAATGTGGAGAGCATACCCGTAGTTTTATATATATACATATGTATTTATTATTTATTTCAAATGTTGACTTGGTGATTCATTTTCATTATTTCAGCTTCATATATATATTTAGCATTTTGCAACCAATATTGTTTTTAAATTATGACTTTAGATAGATAAAAGGTATTTAAGATTTTTCTTTTATAAAATTTCAAAGGTCTAAAGAATCATATGTATTTATTATAATTATTTTTCTTAAATAATTGTATAATGCTTACTATATAAAATTTTTATCAGCAATAGTTGTTGTTTCTACTACATAATTTTTTTTTTACCAAGGCAGTCACTTATGTGATTGATGACTTCTATAGATTCATATAAATAATTTTCGCATATATGTTATTGCCATTGTGTGAAAAGCAGGCATTGTAAAGGATGCCTAAGCAATATATAGAATGCCATTAATTTGGGGGCAAGGCATGAAATGATTCATACATTTCCTAGGCATTATGTACAATGTCAAAAGACAAATTTGCAAAGTATAAAAAATAAAGAAATGTGGTAAGGCATGGACTTTTGATGCTCGCTTCTGAAAGAGAATTTCCCATTTGGATTTCAGTCTTTGTTCGAAATGTGCTATTTCGAATTTCTATAGAATGCATATTTTTGCAATAAAAGCCCTTTCATGACTTTCTTTTAATACTTCGGCAGTATTTACTATAAAATGCCTAGGGGAAGTATATATATTATTAAAATAATTCATACTTCAACCAAAACTGCCTATTCTATATACTGTCTAGACAGTCTATACCATGCCTGCTTTTCACACACACATATATATTTATTTTTCTCATGATTTGAAAAAATTACTTCTTTATTAATCTATTAAGAAAAATATCCTATCATTATGGCCTTCAACACTTTCTAATGAACCTGTGAAAGTGATCATAAGCTATTATGTCTGTATCGGTTACTTCTAAATAATACTTCGTAAAAATGTTCATTTTCTAATTTCAGATAGTATATGTTTACTACACATGGTGTCTGAATATTATAGAATGTTTAATTTCTCAAAAATGTTGAAATGATCTACTATTTTTCTACACTTGTACCGACAAATTTTTTCATAATGTCATTTATCGTAAATCTACTGAATTTGCCTTAATTACTAATTTGTTTGTATTATTTGTATTGTTAAGTTTAATTCTTTTAGCTTTCTGAAAATTTGTTTTTAATACGACTTTCATAATTTTAGGTTGTGATATAATTAAATTATAGAGAATTCTTGACTTATTCTTATGAACACAAACATTTAGAAATTCCAGTCTTATTATATTGATTTAAAAAAAAAAAAAACTTTTTTTCAGTTTTTAAGTTTATGCATGCCAACAGAAATAAGAATCTTTCAGACAATCAATGTTTTCTTTATAGTTTGATATATGCGACTTAATTATAATTTTTACAATTAAGTGGGAGAAAGGATCTAAAAGTGCAGTATACATTCTTAAAAATAATTAGATCTTGTATAATAAGGTTTGAATATTATTATTTTTCAGTTAGCAAACTTATTAATGTTGTTAAAAGTATTAACCTTTTCATTTTTTTTATCGTCTATTTCAGTAAGACAATTTCTTTGAAAATATGATATAAATACGGCGAAGCACCATTTATATGTCTTTCAAGGGACTGACGTAAAACAACGTATAAATGAAAAGACGTATAATCAAAATTTTACCAAACTTTGATTATTACAAATTTAATGCTACGAATGCAAATTCATTTAAAAGTATTAATTTTAAAGCTTTTTAAGATAGTACTAGTATAATACTCAGGGTGTGTACGGTCATGAAAAGTGCTTAAAAACTGCTTACTTTTTATTTTCGTTTTAGAAGGCCCTTAAAAGTGCTTACTTTTTATTCAAAGTTTGTATAAAGTGCTTATTTTTTATCATGGTGCTTAAAAACTCATTATTTTTAAGAAGATGTTATGAGTTTCCGCGCAAGAACTATTTTATGTATAAAAGTAATTGAAATTAATGATTTAGCATTCTAATATTGTACCTCAAAATCTTGTTGCATAAGTATTTTTGGTTTATTTTTCTGCATGTAGAGATGTTTTCCTGTAACAAGTTAATGAGAATATATTCTAGTCATGACAGTAGGATAGGTACTAAATTTCTTTTCTGTATATTTTATTACTTAAATCGTGTTAAGTTAAAAGAAGGGGGGAAAAGTGAGAGTCCTTACTTTCCCCCTTAAGGTGCTTACTTTTTTTCTACAAATTTAAGTATGCACCCTGATGCTACATAGCATGGGAATCAATAATTAAATTTCAAAATTGAACATTTATCACAAAAGTGAGAAAAATCATACCTCTATTGCAAATCTTGGTACTAATTATACATATCCTATATGCTTTATGTGCATGCAGGTAGGCGTTTAATTTCGAAAAATCTTGAACCGTTATTCAACATGTTGATGGTCAGCAAGTATTAAGTACAGCAATATGCATCGAATTAAGTTCATTGAATGTTTCTTATTCTTTAAATGGAGTCCATTGTATCTTTAAAGAAAGGTGGAATAACTTCATCGCTTAAATTAGCACCAGCAGGGATGAGATTGCCAAAAAAGCAAAAAGTCTGAAAAAATGTGCGAACGACATTTGAGCAAATAACACTTAAGAATTTCAAGTACAACAAATATTGTAATTACTACTGGTATTAAATCAATTCTATTTATATACAATTATCCCATAATGAGAAAAAATAGTAAGAATTAGAAAGAAATTATGGTACCATTATAAAGCACACATCAGTAAAACATCTGTTCGTTGAAATTAATCAGTGCGTATTCATTTTTAAAATCAGATATAATACTCTGGATAAACATTCATTCAATTGAAATTTGGAATATTGAGTACATTTTTCTAGATTAAATGGAAAACAAACAACAAAAGAAACACAAAAATGAATTAACTATATTAGTTGACATTTGTTTTTTAATACAGCTCTCTCGAACAGATCTTTTATATTATAGGAAGTTGTGATTTTTTTTTTTGATGGTTGCCTCTCTAGTTCTTTAGTAACTATTTGATTTGAGTTTTTGGAGCTCAGATCTTCAGATATATTTCAACCCTTATTTTGAGAAAGTTTTGATTAAAAAAGTCAGAAATTTTTTGAAAAAGTCGGAAAATCCCCCAAAAGTCGAAAGAATCTCATCCCTGCGCCAGACAATTCATCTTCTATTAATTCATCAATTGTGAATAATTTCGATATCATAGTGTCTTTATCACAATTCAAATATTAAAAAAGAAGTTTTCACATTTTAGAATGGGGAAAGCTATGTATAGCCGAAGCTTTGCGTCTTATAAAGGAAGTACTTTATCACTACAATGAATACGAATGAATCGGGACTCTGATGAAATGATGTATAAACTGTGCTTCGTTGTACACGTTCATGAAGCAATATTTAAATAATTTCAGACACTAAATATAGGAACTATATTTTCAATTTTTTAAAAATTAGAATTTAGACCTGTGGTAGAAACATTTTTATATATGTTTGGTTGCTACAGTTGAATTGGATTATAAATTAACTGTTAAAAATATGTTGAAATATTCTTTGAGCTACCACTCTAAATGGAATTACATTTGATTCCATTGCAAAATATTAAAAATCTGAGAACACATATAGAAACCAAATGCAAATTTATGAAGACTCATATCTGCTCTGTAATTACCTTTAATATTGCTTGATGATAACATGTTTTCTGTGTCTGCTTTTGTAATGTGATATACAAAAAGGCTTTCTTACTCTTTGAAAAATTCCAGCCTGAATATAAAAAATAGTCTTATTAAATTTTGAGTTTAGTTATAAATTTAAGTACGTAGGAATTCTTTTATGACTGAAACATGGGATGTTTTAAAAATCTGTTAGAAAAAAAAAAAAAAATTGGATAATGCAGAGCAAATAAGAAAAAAATGTTCATTAACTGAGTCATATCCTTTAAAGCATAAAATCTCCAAGCTGAAAAACAAAAGGAAATTATATACATTAAGAATATTTATGTTGCAAATGGAGAGCTGCCATATATATAATTTAACTGCCCGTTTTTTTTTTTTTTAATTTGATATTAAAACTTTCCAGTATTTTTGAAACTGACTGTTTAGCACTAAACAAATATTTAATTTGAATTCAAAGGGTGTCAAAGTTTACAGTAAAAGTCTTATGAGGTTTTTTTAGTGGGAAAAAACCCACTGTTTTCTAAGTTGGTTTTTATGTTAACTTTTTTCTCCTATATCACTGAGAAAATATCTTTGGTTTTAATTTTCATCAGAATGGTTCTATATTTATTGTGTGACTTTTGTCAGATATGTATATTATTTAAAAAAGTAAAATGTTATTTATATATATTTTAAAATAATTTAGACACTGCCATTTTTGTCTCCTTTGTTTTCCTGCTTCATATAAAGTAATCCAAGAAACTGATTTGTGGGAGGAAAAAAGTAAAACAATTTTATTATTGATTTAAATGTTTCTAGCTGTGATAATATAGAGATCATGTTATATTTACATGTTTATTTTACATTTTTTTGTTAATCTCTGTATAACATATCTATAAGCAATTGTAAAATACTCTGTATGTAAAGATTATTATATATATTCGATTTAAGACTGAATCTCATTATTGACACATTGTTATTTATGACAAGTAGAAGTCAGATTTTAGGCCAAATCGATTTCTTCTGCAGCTAAAAAGCGAAGCACGGAATTTTTTTCTTGTAGGATCTGAAGTATATTTATCTACTGTACTGTATAGTTTTAGAATAGTGTAAATATAACTCATATTTTACTGAATGATTACACAGATTAATTGAATCAAGGGTTTGCATAATATGAGTGTTTTTTCAAGTTGATCATATAAAAATATTTTTTTTTCCATTATGTAAAGTTTTTCCTCACTTCTTGCCTAATGCATACCACTTGAAATTGATTAATAAGGTAGTATGTACTGTTCAGAATATCCTTCTTAGAGATGAGATTTCCAATTAAAAAGAATGCAAAAAAATTGCTGGGTTATGATATTAAGAAGCTATATTATTAGCTAGATTTACCTATTCAAGTTGTAGTGGTTTTGTAGTATAGAGAAATTAGTGCAATATTTTTATTTATATTTTGCTCATTTTGTTAGAAAAGCATACCAATTCTCTTTCTTTACGAAATTTGAAAACCAAAACAATTCTTGATTGTTGAACTATTTTAAATGTGAAAGTAATCCAGTAAAATAGCTACCTAAAAATCCAAGTTTTCTTTGCGAAAACCGATTTCCGAATCACAGAAACCCTCTTTCTTGAACTTCAGAAATAATTAGATATTCAATTTGGAAGAAATTTATTTTGCCTTTGAATTCAATGGTATGTTTTATTCTGGTTGTGTAAATAAATGTAGAAATTACTTTTTTATTAGCATGTGACAAAAAGAATGAATACGTTATGAAATGTTTAACGTACTGACTTTCTAGTTTCAAATTGTTTTTCGCATGTGTAAGACAAGAATGATTAAACTCCATTTGATTTTATAATAAATATTTTTTAGAACTAATTGTGCGTCTAATTTATTTATTGTAAAAACAAACCAAAGCAAAAAAATGTTCATTTTTTATTTAGTTAACAAATATTTAAAAAATTATGTACATTTGCATACTAAAATTAAGAAACACATGGAGATAGCACAATGCTGAATGGTATTTGTGAAAAGAAACTGAATCAACAGCAGTTTGTTAAAGACTCTTCATAAATTAAATAACAATTCATGCTGTTTGACCTTAGCTATAAAAACTTAATAATGACCAGTAGTTGCTTTTCCATACCCAAAGCTGCTACAGTATATTTAGAGCCTAAAAAAAGCTGAGAGCCCTCCTAAAAGCTTTAGAGCCCTTAACAGTATATTTAGAATCCTAAAAAAAAGCCACTGTTGATTCAAACTGATATACAAATCCATTGCAGTCTTAACAAATTTACGATTTATCACAGACATGTCCACACTGGTTTCTATGCCCATAACTTTCTTATATACATGCCTGAAAAAACAGAAAAATTGTAAAATATAAATATTTCTTTTTCTTGATAATAGTATCAATATTACACAAAATTGTAAAGGGAGCATTTCATTTTAATCATATACTTAAAAATATCCAATTTTCAAACTGCTATTCATATAGAATTGATTGATAACTTCCAAGTTTAACATTTTATTATACTTCAGACTGGCTGAATATCTTTAACATATTATCAAGCAGAAGAGTAAATATTTTTATAACACACATTCTTGAAATATTCCCTCTCTTGGCATTATGTTTAGCATATAATGAAAAACCCGTAAGTATTTTATTGGAAATATTTTAGTTCTGTGAACTTCTGTGGTAATTCATACAGTTCCTTTTAGAGGTATTTTAGATCTTAGTAATTAATAAAACAGTAGCACATAGATTATGACTTTATTTTTCATAAGCAAACAAGATGGTAATTTAGATAAACTAAAAAAAAAATTACCTTTCAAGGTTTTTTTTCCCCCCAAAAAAAGAAAATAACCATTCTGCCATAGCAAGTCACCTGTTGAACATTTTGTTATATTTAAAATTAAACAAAAAATTCATACATGCAGTATGCTGTACAGCAAAAGCCTGAATTATTAAACGCTGCTGTATAGTCATTTTACGATATGTATATGCATCGCTTAATTGCCGAGGACAAACGACATTTCACCTATCCATGAAACTAGTAAAGTTAATTTGAAATACTTGTTTAAACAGTGAAAAAAATTTAATAATAATACTATTTTTATGCTTAAGTCTGCACATGTTGTCACTATTAAGATAATGATCAAATCGTGCTTACTGAATGAAAGTTAGGAAATGAAATATTCTGACTGAAATGTCATATTTAAATGGTACATTAGCTTTTGCAAAGCACCATTTGTTTCATAGTATCAGTATATTATTAAATCTTAAAAAAACTTAGTTAAAAAATCCTTATGTTTTCTACAGCAGATATATAATTCATTGTGTGTTTACTGCATTTGAATACTTAGTTATGTTCAGAAGAGTTCATTTCAAATATATATGGATAAAAACTTTTTAAGAAAGATTAATTTTAACTCTCGGTAATGAACATGCTTTGTTTACTATTTACATTCTTGTATACGAAGAGAAAGTATTGTAATCGTCAAAAAATTCTAACTCAAGATTTTGACAAATCTCCACGTTTTAGGCCTTCCCAAGTCAGAAAAACACAATTTTGGAATTATGTCTGTCTGCAAACTCGAAAACTATTAGAGCTACGGGGATGAAATTTGGTATGTGATCTTTAACATAATTTGCAGGTTTCTATCGAATTTTGGACAAAATCCATCTACGGGAAGTCTGTCTGTCTGTGTTTATATGAACTCTATAACTCAAAAACTTAAATAGCAAGATGGATAAAATTTGATACACAGTTTTATCAGCAGGAATGTAGGTCTGTATAAAATTTTGGGCCAAATCCGTCAAAGGGTTGACTGTCTGTATAATCGCTTACTTCTGAACGCCATAACTCCTAAATACAACTACTTAGATAAATGAAATTTGGTATGTGATCTTCTAACCCTAATGGTAGATCTGTCTCCAATTTTCATTTCAATCGGTTTAAAAAAAGACGTTCAAATTGGATGTTAGATTTTCTTTATCTAACAAGGCCAAATTGCATATTGGCACTACTCGTGACCTTCGGAATCACACTACTACTAATATACCTCCTTTCAATTTACGCGCGTGCCAAAATAAACTTTTGGATAGTCGTGGCATTCTGGGTTAGAGAAGGTTCGCAATTTCTATTCACATGGGGGGGGGAGGGAGGGGAAATGACACCTTTTTAGTAAGTATACAAGGAAGTTTAGAGGATACCACTCCCGCTGGTTTTCTTTGCCGTCACAGTGAAAATTACAGCCTACAGAGATTAAAAATCTGAATTCTGAAACATTCGATTAAAGAATAATATTTCTTTAGAATGAAAATAATTTACAAGCAGTTACCTTCACATTAGAACATTCACTGGGATAAACTGAACTTCAGTGTTGTGACCACTGAATCGATTTAATGTCGATTCCTGTCTGGTACATCTCCCAGAGAGGGCTCATCTCCCTTAACCTGGTTGCATGCTGTATGCATTTCTCAACGGTGTAATCGACTTCTTCTTCAGTTGTGAATCGCCCAATTCCAAACCTAGGGGTACAGAAATGAAGAATTACATTATATGCACAATTTTATCTTTAGACAGCGGGGACTTAACCCTCCGAGCGGCGCAAACGTCTTTTTCCGTTTTTCATGTTCAGTTCAAAAGCAGATAGCTCGTATTTATATTTTCTTAAGCAATCATGGAAAAAATGTTCTTAAGTTTTCAGAGATATAATTAAATACAAAAAAAGATAGATTCATTTAATTTAAAAGCTAAGTTTTCTAACCTGATAGCTAAAAGTTCAAAATAATTGGGTGCTCAGAGGGTTAAACCAGAAGAACTCCGTTGAATGCGGGGAGTAAAATTCTCGATGGTGTCTGCAGAGGGTTAAACCAGAAGAACTCCGTTGAATGCGGGGAGTGAAATTCTCAATGGTGCCTGCAGAGGGTTAAACCAGAAGAACTCCGTTGAATGCAGGGAGTGAAATTCTCAATGGTGCCTGCAGAGGGTTAAACCAGATGAACTCCATTGAATGCGGGGAGTGAAATTCTCAATGGTGTCAGGTACAGCAGTTGTACCGACCCGCATTCAAAGATAAAAAATTTTCTGGTACAACAGTCAGGAAAAGGTTAATCTTTCCAGATTGTACATATTAATCAAACCAAAATGACCAGACATCACAGATTAGCTGAAACAGTCCCAATTTTAGACTCTTTGTCGCAATTTTGAATAAAATGTCCCGAATCGCCTAGTTTTTAAAAATTTAAAATTTATTTTTTAAAGATTTATTTTTTAAAAAAAACAAGCTTATAAAGAATTTCTCAACTTTAGCATGCACACTCAATAAAATCATTTTATAATTCCTTAGAATATTATACAATTCTAAGACTCGTGCTAACATTAGTATAAATGGTAAAGTTACAAGGCAGTCTGGTTTTCAACTTATTGTTCTAGCTCTCTTCTCCTGCCAGTTTTTACAGCATACTCCCAAGTTGAAATTCAGACAAAGTGCTTACTTCTTAAACTGAATGAATCAAGCAGTTTAAGAAAAGTTCTCAAAGTTCATACTATTCTTGAGCATTTATTATTTCAAATACTAATGTGTGTGAGTGCCTGTTAGTGCTCTACAGGACAGATCATTGGACTATCAAATTCTGGCACAGTAGCATTTTGAAAGTAGCAATTTTTTTGAAATTTTACTTGGATTAAACTAACAAAATTCAGCCGTTTATATGAGAAGACTTCAATATATATATATATATATATATTATTGTACAAAAATGATTTTTACACCTTAAAAGTAAACAAATTATCCTTCAAATGATACCAATAGTTTTAATGCAATTTTTTACCTTAATTTCAACAAACTTTTATAAATGCTTTAAAATATAATTCGTAGCAAATATGTAAATTTCCGATTGGATTTCACAATTCAATAGAGATTTTTATGTTATTTGATTTAAACATAAGAATTTTGTTTCAATTTTTAACATGTTTTATTGTTCATTTTGAAATTGAAAACCTTCATTTCCTTTAATAACAATATTAATAAGTCATCTGTCAATTTAATTCTCAACATTATAAACAAAAAGAAGAGTAAAAAAGTATGCACTTTTTCATAGTTCTAAACTTTGACAGTTTTGTTGCTATGCCGTAGAATACAGTTGTTTCCTTGACCTTCATGCACTTTTCTGGGAAAGGAGCACTTATATTTCATCCAAAATGAAATTTATGAATGGAAATATTTTATAGCTACTTAAGCAAGGTTTCAAAATAGTTTTGATATTTATTGAGCGTTTAGAACATGATTAGCACCATGCTTGCTACCCATTTTACTATTCCTTCAAAG
>BGPR01008867.1:3570-26047 GCA_013235015.1 Araneus ventricosus | reverse complement strand
GAAAAAAAACAATTTTCAATATTATAATTTAGAATTGTTTAGAAGACAAAAATACTACGGTCTTTGATCAAAAAGTACTCTTATTTAACGGTAGATGATTTTAATATGTAAGCATATTTTTATTAATGTCTGACAAAACCCTGATTGCAATTCATTTATTATTATAAGAGAGCTTCCTTTCAGAGCAATGATAACAGCCAGATGTTATCCTGCATTGAATTTTGATCTGAAACAAGTACGGAAGAACAAAGTTACGATGTACACAGTTACAATAAGTTACGAAATGTATTGTTTTTAAGCATTTAATAAATGTTTTTTTAGTCTTTAAAAATAGCCTTATGAATGCCTAATTTAAGCATTTAAATACATAAGAAGCCAACAAATAAGATATTTTTAATTTCAATAACAAAATCAAAATCTAATAACTTCCAATTAAAAAAAACACTATAATTATGTAAAATCTCTCAGAATTTACCTCCATTTCCCTTCCAGAAACTTCACAAGCAGCACCAAAACCAACCACCAAAGGTGTTGGAACCGTTCCACTTCGCATTCCTCGTTCCTGCCCCCCACCACTCTGAATTGCTTGAACCCTGACCCGGGGCCTGCGTCTCACATATAATGCACCAACACCTGTAAATAAAGATGAAAATACTTTCATTTATTAGATGACATTTAACATATATTATAGGTTACAATTTATACTTCAAACCTGCATGCAAAACACATTCAAACATGCCTGCATTTTAAGTATCAGAAATAAAACTTCTTCCAGAAACAGGAAGCAGAAAAAATTACCAATCATGCATATCATAATAACACAATATAAGAGATTAATATAAAGAAGAACAAAGTAACTTTAGAATATTTTCCAATAACAGAAATCAAATAAGCAGCTTTTCACTATCTTCTGATAACTATAAATTAACTAGAAGACTTGTGCCTGTCCCAGATGGTCTTTTAGCTGTCAACAATATCTCAGATCCGATTGTCACAAATCTAGTAATGAAAGTTGTAGTAGAAAATCTCATGAACATTGGTGGAATGCTTAAGAAACAAACAACAAACAAAAAAAAAGCATGAAATGTAGAACTGATGAATCAATTGACGCTAACTTCCGTTCTGTTAATAACTTTATTTTTAACAATTACTTTTGTTTTATACGAGTGAAAATAATGCAAAATCCATTAACAGAAAAAAATGCATTACCAAAATACAAAATTTAAAAAAAATGCTGAATTGATGAATGCAAATCTTAAGAAAAAATGAAAAAATTATAATTTGTAGCAAATTTTAGATGCAAATATATATGAACATGAAAAGTAAACAATAAATGTATCAACTAAAAAACTTCATTATAAACAACATTCTTTGTGAAATGAACATTAAAAGTAAATAATAAATGTATCAACTAAAGAACTTCATTATAAACACCATTATTTGTGAAATATCTGTTGTCGTTCAACAGTTATGTGGATTTTTTCATTTGAACTTTAACATGGATGGGATTCCAGCATCTTGATAATGCAACATAAAGCTGCAATGACCAACTAACAGAAAAGTACTCAAAAGAAAGAGATACCTCAAAATATTTTCTATTTCAAAGATAGGGGAAATTCACTTCGGCACTTCCCCTCCCTGCTCCCAATGCGCACTAGTTCGAATTCTAAGACCCCCCTCCTGTTTCCATGCGTGCTGCTTCAAATTCTACGGAAAAAAACCTCTCCTGTTCCTGCATGCACTGGTTCCTTTCCGCTGGTCTGGTGGGTCGTAGCCACGCCCAAATTCCTGAGCGTTAGAGACCATGTCACCGCTATTCTATTATAGAATTCACAATCATAATAGCTCTCATAATCACATTTTAAAGATTTCAGAGTTTACTGTTGAAAACTATACCAAAGAGTGTGTAGTTTGCCTAGAAAAAATTAACTGCAATCCCCTGCAAAACAGAGTACTAATAATGCAATAATAACTTTTGGATCAATGCAGCATTAGAATTATTTCTGTAATGTTTTGTGAAAACAGCTATATCTCAAAATGTCCATTTTGGATTTACTTTATTAACAGTGTCTAGCTTAAAAATTGCAAGGCAATCACTACAAATAATAAAAGCAAATGTGAGTGACATTTATTTGAGAAATTACAAAATTATACTTGAGTTGCCCTAACAAAATATGAACAATGCAAATATTAATTAGAATAATTCATCATTTCAATAAAATTAGAAATTTTTTTTAAAGCAGAAAACAAATAATTTGATTAAGATTCTTACCTTTTGGGCCATAAATCTTATGACCGCTGATAGACATCAAATCAATGTTCATGTCATCTACATTCACAGGAATTTTCCCTACAGCCTGAGCAGCATCTGTATGAAAGAATATTTTCCTCTTCCTGCACAGAGCACCTAAAAAAAAAAAAATAAACATTTGATGTAAAAAAAAAAAAAGTGGAAATTTAAATAGAGTAAGATGCAATAATAATGTTATCAAAGAAAAATAGTCAAAACGAGGAAAAAAATCATAGCATAAAACAGTAACATTTGTTTCAAATTCTAATAACATTTTAAACACCTTTACTATCAGAATTAAAAGAAAATTTCTAAAGAAAACATCCTAATGAAAAATAAAGTAAATACTTCAAAAAGCTTATGTATATAAAATGCAGTATTATACAAGAAAAACCATGAAACCCAATCAGAGAGAGGAAGAAAGAGAGAGAGAGAGAGAGAGAGAAAAACCTTACTCTTGAGACTGAGAAATTTTAAGCAGTTTCATTTCATATATTTTAACCAACTTATGAAATAAAAATATTATTAAAATATAAAAAAGCACCCTATTGGAATAAAGGTAAAATTCTAATAGTGATGATTGTTTTATATTCATTGTTGGCATATACAGTAAATTCTCGATTATCCGGCATTCAAGTATCCGGGAAGCTCAACTAACCGGAAAAATTAGAAAATGAGTTTTTCTACAAATTTTACATCTGCCAGCCAAAATTTAGCACACGCGTGCCTGCGGTGTTTCATTCACGCAGACAATTTATTTCTGGAATGCAACGTTCGCTCCGCACGTAGGTGCGTGGAAGGAAAAAAAAAGCAATATACAGTACTGTGACGTACACAGACTTGTTTTATGGGGTGGGGGGCTCAAAAGCAAAATCGAGAACCAAAAATAAATAATAAAAGGTCCTCACCTTTCGCCGAAAAACAAGACCTAAAAATGAAATCAGCAATAAAAAAAAATAATAAGGTAAAGGGACAGAATCGGTAAAAATAAACAAACTCATGGAGGGGTTAATCCAGATTGGTAAGACACTTTCTTTTCCTTTATTTATTTACTTTCCGAATTGTCAGGATTGGTAAGACTCTTTCTTTTCCTTTATTTATTTACTTTCCGAATATCAGCAGATGTTGATTCCGATTACATAATATCAAGTGCAGGAGAATTGGAGGCGCGTGAATTGCACAACCCTTGTGATCTTCTAAAAGATAATTTTAATATTCAATCTGGGACTTGTTATGATCACTTAAAAGAGTTTTATTATGCTTGCCGAGTAGAATATTTTTCAGTTTCGTCGGCTATTTTTATATGTTTATATTTTTACAATCTATATTTACGGTAAAAATTCGGTTAAAGGCTATTTTTTTTAAATTATCAATGTTAAATTAAAATCTTCATAATATGTTTTGTAAATACAATGTTATGGAAGATGCAGAAGTATTCTTAAAAATTATATTTAATGCACATTTCAAAATGACAAAAACAAATTATTTGGCTGAAAAAATCTTAAAAAAAAAAAAAAAAACTATCCCCCCCCCTCATTTTTTCCATCACACTCAACTATCCGGACTTTTCAGGTATCCGGAAATCGGCATTTCCCGAGCATGCCGGTTAGTTAAGCCTTTACTGTAAGTAAATCAATAACATAAACTTGGATATAGGGTAAACAAAGCTTCTCTAGATTCTGTAGTCCAACTTTTCCTAATCACTCATGAAATGATAAATTTAGCTTTAGTTATATTTATGTCCCATTCAGTAGCAACACAAAATCTATTTTAAGACAGACTTCGTAATTTTAAGCCTTCTTAGATAACAAGGATAGCGCCTGAGCCAGGACCCTACTCTCCAAACTTCCACACCACACCAGCAGGAGGATCTCTGACCCTTGATGCCAATTTAATGTGTAACAGGCGCGGCATACACGTCAGATCTTTAGTGGAATCAGCTTTCCAGCCTGGAATCCTCCAGTCCAAAAGCCAAGCCATTACCACAAGGCCACATAAATAGTTATGACTACAAACTAATTGGACAACAAACACTTATGCAGAAAATTTTGATGTTTGGATAATAAGCACCACACACAAGAAGATGTCACATTGTGCATAAAATTTGTACAACTACATCTTACAGCCATTTGCTGGTGACACTGCAGGAGAGATGAAAAATTGGAAATGGAACACCACAGGGTGTACAAGTTGTATCCAGAAGAAGCAGCAAATTTGCCATGTAAAAAGAGAAATCCAAAGGATAAACTTTTATATGCTTGGAATGGAAAAAATTCTGACAACGGCATAATAAGATTTTTGTGCACTACAGAACCTATTTTTTTTTCAGCATTTTTGTAAGAGCCCCTTTAAACTTTTTATTTAGAAAAAAAAATTAATATTACATGGCCTAAAAAAATTGGAGTTGTAGTGTTAAAGGCCCAGGTGGTCTCATGTCTTCATTTTATTTTGTTCAAATAAATAGTTCTTTTTTCTTTTATTTATTTAGATAATCATGAATACCACACAAACACAATTGATGACATAAACATTTAGAAAATAGTAATAACATTTTAAATTGGCCAATTCACCAATTCCATGCTTCAGACCTCACTCGTCCATGTTTTTCTCCAGACTGATTGAATTTCCCATTGAATAGGGAAGATGAGTGCTAAAAAAAAATCCCTTTCTAGGGATTACTGTGGTCCAAGTTGCCACAGGAGAGTCTAGAATAATGCTCACCACAGAAATTTAAAAAGATATAGTTTACTATCACAAATAAATATACATACAGTAAAAGCTTAACTAACCAGCATGCTTCGGAAACACAAATTTCCGGATACCTGAAAAGTCCAGATAGTTGAGTGTGACGGGGAAAATGGGGGAGGGAGGGTTGATTGTGGTTTTTTTTAACCGATCCTGTCCCTTTAACTTTTTCTTTTGGGTTGCCGATTTCGTTTTTAGGTCTTGTTTTTCGGCGAAAGGTAAGGACGTTTTACGTTGCATTCCAGAAATAAATTGTCCGCGTGAATGGAATGGCGTGCGCATGCTAAATTTTGGAGCTCAGATGTCAAATTTTTAGAAAAACTCATTTTCAAATTTTTCTGGTTACTTGAATACCGGATAATTGAGAATTTACCGTAGTAAGAAATTAACCAATCACCCACTGAAAGAATACTAAATAAAAAAATATATACATATACAGTAATCTAATGAAATTTAGCACTTAAATTTATTAACAAGACTAAAAAAGTTTACCAATATCTTTAATAGGTTGCTTAACACCAATTTCGTTATTCACCGCCATCACTGAAACTAGACCCGTGTCAGGACGAAGAGCAGCTTCAAATGTCTAAAAACATAATAAATATAACAATTATGTTTAAATATAATGATGTATTAAATAAATAACTACATCTATAAATTATACAAGGTTTAACACGTAATTACAACAGCTGTAACATGTAAATATTCATTTGGAATCTGCACATGAAAATTAATGAATGGTGTTTAACCCTTTGCAGTTCACTACATGTTTTGTTTTAAAAATTACTAAATTTATTTTCAAAAATGTGTATTAGATATGCAGCTGATCATATATATGTAAAGGAAAAAAATTTAACATTTTTTATTTTCAAGAAATGTGTGGTTTCACAGTTAAACCAATGAACGGTAACGGACTATTTTTCCTCCGAATAAGTTTCATCAAAATGCAATTTAAAATATGTATTCAATTTATAAGTGTATGTGAGTATTCAGGATATTCAACCTTCATAAAATTTAATATTACTTTCGAAGATTCAATTTTTTAAAATATCAATTTGCTCAAGAACCCTCATCATTTTGTTTCTCTTGGAAGTCAAATGCAGTTTAGCTCTTGCAATCAGGGTAGTCGATTTTTTAAATTTTTTTCTCAAAAAAATCGATTTATATGATTTAAATCAAGATTTTTTTATTTTAATGATTTTTTAAAACTATATATATATATATATATATATATATATATATATATATATATATATATATATTGTTATTTCATCATGTGCAGTGTAGAATAGACATCTTAGTAAACAGACAGTCGTTGAAGTCCAAAAAAGTTTATTTAATTTACTTCATAAGTTTCAGCTGGTTTTAAATATTTCTGATTAATATCAAGCCATGTTTTAAAATAAAAACGCAAAGCGCGGCCACCGGCAACCAAGAAAAGCCACAACGAAAACAGGCGTCTGATAGGAACGTTACATGATTTTGAAAAGCGGAAGTTGCACCATCGCAGCGAGATTAAGTAGTATTGGAAAAGAAGGGAATTCCCGATCGTTAGAGAGTGGTTGAAACTGGATTTCAGCCAATCAAAGTGACAGTTAATTGTGTGTTAGAACTTAAGTAGAAATAATTTTACAGATTAAATTTTGAGTAGCGGTTTTTAAAATAATAAGTAAAGCAATAAAAAGGTTAGATTTGAAAGTTTTAATTCAACAATATAGGATTCAAAGGAGATTTACATTTATTGGGGAAAGTTAGTGAAAATCTTGGTAGAAAAATAAACCAGATGAAGGCATATGAAAAAAATATGGATCCTAGCAATGCTGGGTTATCACACGCATACAGTTAGTATATGACACTACTAAAAGATGTAACACAAAGAAAAAAATATAAATGCAAATAAAATAACCATAAGCCATTACTGGCAATCAATGTATATTCCTAGTAGTCAAGTTAACTCGTCTGTAGCAATGAACACCTTAAAAGAAGAGTACTATCCGACTATGAGCAGAAAATTTCACAAAAAAAAAAAAGAAAATATCACAATTATGTTACATAAAAATCAGTTTCATTAACAAACATTGCTTGTTGTTTAGAGGCAAAACCAAATAAATAATTTTTTATTCAACTTTTTTCTAAAACCGAAACAGTTTATTTGGAATAATTTTTAAAAATCAATGCTAATACTCAAAACAAATGTATTTTTAAAGAGTTTTAGAGATGAACTTTTTTATTTTTACCTCCATATTTAGGATACCATTCTTTTGCACAGGCAGATATGTAACATCAAATCCTTCAGTTTCTAGAACTCTGCAAGAATCTAGCACACACTTGTGTTCCTAAAAAGGCAATTATAAAAAACAGAAGTTATAACTAAGTAATCATAATTTGCTTAGCTAAGTATGACATAGAAATAACATTTATTTTTTAAATCAAAGCAGATTAAATCACCAATCTGTATTTTATTATAATGATTCACAAATGTCATAAAAAAGATAGTAATAAAATTCAAGCAAAAATATTTTAAACAGAGAGAATTTTAATAATTTGGTAGAATATCTAAAATGCCTTTTCAGGGTGCGTAGTGAGAAATTGCTGCAAAAAGTAAGCGCTTTTAAGGACTTTTTAAGCACCCTAGCAAAAAAATTAAGCACCTTTTTACATGCATGCACACTTAGACCCACATATTTTCTAAGCGTAGGATTTTTTATAATACTGCATAATTTTTATTGAAAAGTTTAAAATAACATATTTGTTAATTTTAAATATGTAATTTTTTAAATTTTAATATTTATTTCTGTATTTGCACAACGTCTTCTATTGTAAAATAAAGGATGTCTTTTTGGTTTGACAAAAGAATAAAAATGATAATGCAAACTGTCATTACCAAAAATTAAGTCAACTTTTATAAAATTAACAATAAAAATCTGTGACCTTCCTCAACATTTCTTAAAATTAACAAATTACCAGTTAATTTGGACTGCCAGTTAATTTGCCCCTTCAGGATAACCATTCCAGTATTTCAATATATGGCAGTGCCCATTGTTGAAGAAAGAGGGAGCTGGGGAAAATGTCATTAATATTCCAGTCACCGAAGGGTTTGAAAAAAACATTAATCATATAAATTTGAAAACTGGTACACGTGTTTGTGCGGGGCTCCTGAGGAACTAAAAGTACCATGTCTTGAAGAGGAGCTCGTGCCGACATCTTGGATTTCATCCCCCTTTTTCAGTTTTTTCTCAAATATCTCAAAAACTATTCAGTTATCAAATTACAATTGATGCAGCAAATTAAAAGCGTAAAATTCCCTACAAATACATGCTTTTAATTTTGTTCTATCTTCAGTAGTTTCCGAGAAATTGGGTCTCAAAATATGTTAAATCAATTGCAATTTGAAAAATGAATAATTTTCGAGATATTCAAGAAAAACTAAAAAAGGGGGGGGGGGATGAAATTCAAGACGGAGACGAAAGCTCCCCGACCTCAGGGGACTTTTAGTAAGTTTATCAGGAGCCTCTCACGAATATGTGTACCAATTTTCAAAATTATATGATTTAATGTTTTTCTCACCGTCATTTTGTTCCTTCGTAGACTGGACTATAAGCATTATCTTAACATGTGTTGACACCCCTGGATCTATCTCACCCTGGATTCCTTCCCAGAATTCTTCCTTTTCGTCGGTTTTCATTCTTAATACATCCTGGAAACGAGGCTTTATGACTATACTTTCGATTCATCGTATTCAACGTCTGAGAAAACAAAAAGAAGACTTGTTTTCTTTGCACTTCTCAAGAAAATTAAGCACTTTTTAAGAACCTTTTTTTAAAATTAAGCACTTTTAAGGTGCTTAAAAATGATTTTCAAATTTAAGCACTTTTCATGACGTTACGCACCCTGCTTTTACAATATATGTAGACAATTAAGAAAAGTGCAGTGTCTGTAGTATCTGCAAGTAATAGTTTTTATACCATTCCTCATCTATTAATCATAATGGTAAGATTAACAGTAGCTCTGCTAGCAAGGATGATTAGAAGTTTACAAATCAAAGAGAAGAATGCTAACATTGTGATTTTAGAAATCGAATCAAGCAGCGGTTTAAAACACATTTCCACACAAATCCACTGAATATAGGTTTTCCCTTTAAAATGTAATATTATTTCTATGTATTCTGTCTGTAAACAGAACAAAATAAACATGGCTGGCTACATTAATTCAACTAGCACATAGAATGTTTCAGAACCCAACATAAAACTTTCAGGGGAAGTAAATTACATGGAGAACATGGATAAAAACTGTATTTATAAAGGAAAGCATAATCAGAAAAGTAAAACAGAAGATAAAGCTAGACACAGTAAGAACACAATACAGAAAGCAATTTTAAGTGCCTCTTTGGGAAAAATTTGACAGTGCAACCACTAGCAGACATAGAATATGGTTTTATAAAAGGTGTTTCAAGTTCTAACCATTCACGATGATATATGCCTCATACTAACAGTTATAAATTGACTAAATTTTAATGAAAAAATTATTTAAAAATTGATTAAATTAATTAATCAAACATTAATAAAAATTCTTAGTATTATATATAAAGGCGTACAAATTTAACCCTCTAACTGGAACATCCTTCAAATACCGGAGTATTTAACATGTATAATAGTGGTCAGAAAGATACAGATATTCCGGTCAGAGGTATATTTTCATTTCTTCTGAATATTACAGGTGGTATTTCTGGGTATGATTTCCCTTGCGTTTATAGTTCAAATCGCTGTTCTCCACTTTGCACTGTTTGTTAGACTTGTAGAGTTTTGAGACATCTTGTGTAAAGCAGTGTTTGCCTGCAAGTCTGGCTATAATACAGAGGGAAGACTGGGGTACAGTGGACCTGGACCATCCCCAATTATTTATTTTATTTCAGATTTTGAATGTTTCCTATTTTGACACATTAGATGACAGACCTGTAGTGTTGGAAAAAAAAATTTAAAACCATAAGCCTAACTGACAATTAAGCTATGTTATTTTTGACTGATTACACTGTTCTGCAAAAAAAAAATTTCGAGCCCTGATACCATTCCTTCTGATTCTTACATAAAATGACCTCCTAAATCCAAATATGACCCCCATTTTGCCCCATCCCCCCCGGTTTCACGGGATGCCCCCCCCCCCCCAATTTGTAACACTGTTTGGTAATTTTATGCCTATGAATTTTATTTGGAGGGGGGAAAGCATTTGGTACACAGTCTCAGGGCATTCCTGCTTAAAACATAGACGAGTTCTAAAAGTAACCAAGCAGACATAGAATATGTCCTTTTCATCCATTAAGAACTACAGCTTTCAATTTACAACTATCACATTTCATATTTTGTCTTTAAAGTGTCAGAAGTATTCTCAGAAGTTCATCATAGAAAGCAGCTTCTTGTGCTTCATTCATATCCACTCATTTCATTTTAAAATTAATTAATATTTTAAATTGCATCTTGACTTAAACTGTAGATGGTTTTGAAATCAACTAGTGCCCACAAAAGTATTTTCTATATATGTCATTATTTCGGTAACTCAACAAAGAAAATAATGTTCTTTCTTCTTCAAGCTTAAGAACCATACTTTCTTCAAGCTTAAGAAACCATACGGCAAATTAATGATTCCATCTTTAATATTTTTACCTACTAAAGACTTGGTCATATTCTCGGACCTAAATTTTATTATAAGTACAGTATAAGTCTGTAAGTCTTATTATAAAATATTCAACAAGTTAATATAATTAATTTTTTAAAATTCATATTTTCTTTAATTGTTTAACTAAAATAAAAAAAAAAGCAAAATAGAATGTAAAACTAGAAACTATACATTATGATTCTAAGATATTCGTACATAATAGGTCCTCTTAGAGGTAAAGGAGTCTATGATTATGTCCAAAAACATAGGAGAATGCATATATTATCTTCAAATGGTCCTTGTTCTTTCATAGAAACAACTTGAAATAAAACTTTAAAGATATGAAGAAGGTGAAGTAGTTTTCTAATAATCATAAGAGAGAAAATAAATGATAAACATTTTAAAGAATTACTTACAATCTGTGTAGTAATAATGTGTTTCTTCCTTTCTGCATAAAAATGTGCGACACCTTTTATGGCTATGTTGTTTGACTCTGTTGCTCCACTAGTAAATATGACATCTTTTGGATCAGCACCGATCAAATCAGCAACTTGCTATAAAATGAAAAGAAATTTGAAATATTTTATTCATCAATAAAAATTTCTAATTAAAGAGCATTGTAAAAAGTTTATATGGAACAAATAGTTTAATGAAAGTAAAAAGTGTTTCAAACATTTATAAATGTTACTAATTACATTGAATTGCCAAAAGAATGAAAATCAAGTAAAACTTATATAGTTTTTGGTACTTTTCTGTTAGCCAGGTGCAAGCGAAAAATCGCCAAATAATGTAGAATTCCACCAAATTTCTTACAACCATTCTCTTGGCGACTTGGATCGCGTTAGATTCACAATTGGCGACATTTGCGCCCGGCTAATGGAAAATCGCTTCGCTCTTGGCGACTTGGCTCACGTTTGGTTCACAATTGCCGACATTTGCGCCCGGCTGACAGAAAATCGCTTCGCTTGGCGACTTGGCTCGCGTTTGGTTCACAATTGGCGATATTTGCGCCCGGCCAACGGAAAAGTACCTAGTTTTTAAATATTAGAATGAAAATCCATAATAAAAGAACTTGCATCACAATTAACACATTACTCGGTTGTATTACATTATCAAACATATTAATTCAATGAAAAAGAATCCATTTTTCTTCATGTATTGAAACAAACAGTACAAAAGGAAAGATACTTCTATGACCTACTGATAAATGGGTACATTTAATATAAAACATTTAAAAAAAACATGATTGCTGCATTTATCCCAAATCAAATTCTGTATCATAAACAGTTAGTTGTGCAACAAATTGTTCAATTTTATAACAGACCATACTTTTCCATCAGCTTGATGGTAGTAGAAATTCCTGCCAAATGCAGCAAAAGATGCAGTTTTCCACCAGCGTGAGGTTGGCATGCCCGAGTACATTTTGGCAATTTCCAAGTTAATGGAAATGATATTTCACAATAAAATTTATGTTTGGCTACAACCACTGCTATTCTAAGAGAAAAGAACATGATATGAACTTCTGTATAGTGATCTATAATGATCCTGAAATCTATAAAATTGTGGTTGGTTCTCTATAGCATAATTACATTCAAATAATAATTAAACAGAAAATTTCTCATGATTGAAAATTGTCATCGAAAACTGTGAGCGAATGATTGAAAATGATACACTGTTATTTTTTGTGATACAGAATATGCTATGATCATGTATCAGGACTTTGGAAGGAAGCAAAGCCAAGATTGTAAAACAGTTAAGCTCTCAATATACAACACAAAAAATCAAAAGTTGAAAATTCATGTTTTTTCAAACATTGACAGTTAAAAATATTACCATAAAAAAAAAAAAAAAACAGAAACACTGAATACTTCAAAAATTATTATTTCTGTTAACTAATCTTCATACGAGTCAATTTTTTTTATTACACATTGTTAATAACTAGAAATTAAACATATCAAAATCTTCAAAACAAAATCTTTAAAAAGGCATAAGAATGATTATAGCAAAAGAACATAAATTGGTAGCATAATGATATCTATAGAAAAATCTCATTGTTTAGGTTAATATATAATAATCATTTTGAAAATAAATAAAATTTAACTAAAATTTTAAAAACATATTAAAATTATTGCTTAAAAATTTGACAAAGATTTTCCCAATGAAAGAGAGACTACATCTCAACAAATTACAGTGCCTGTAGAGAGAATTCTTTCAAGATAAAAAAAGAAAAGTTTAAAACACTTTACCTTCCTGGCCTTTTCGACTGCAGCTTCACTTTCCCATCCATAAGCATGCGTCCTCGAATGAGGGTTTCCATAGTTTGAAATAAAGTAAGGCAACATGGCATCCAAAACTCTTGGATCCTTTGAATAATATATAGAGTAAATAATATCAAATATAATAATATACAAATCCAACAAAATTGTCATGACTCATTATGACAAAAAAAATACTATTAAAATTAAGACATTAAAATTGCAATATCCCTAAAATTAAATAGCATCTAAATGAAAAAATGCTACCCTATCTCTAAGATCAAAAGTACTATTAACCCTCTGAGTGCCCAATTATTTTAAACTTTTAGCTATCAGGTTAGAAAACTTAGCCTTTAAAGGAAATGAACTGATAATTTTTTTGCATTTAATTATATCTTTGAAATCTTAAGAACACTTGATACATGGTTGTTTAAGAAAATATACATATAAATACGAGCTATCTGCTTTTGAGCTGAACATGAAAAACGGAAAAAGATGTTTGTGCCGCTCGAAAGGTTAAAAACTATGTTGGTAAATATATATAAAATTAAATAAAATAATTATATTAATTGAAATAGCCTAGAGGAATTTCAGCATATGTGCTAACAAGAATTTTGTGGATACAGAGTTAAGTTACAAGTTAAACTGTTTACTATAATACTGATAGATTGAATCTAAAACTACTGCATCTGTGAATAACATATTTGGTAACACATTTTGAAATACTTTCATGCCACTAAATTAATATACTATAATTAAGCATTAAAATCACACATTCAATCAATCGGAAACATGATCAGAGAAAGCTGGTGATGTAATTACATTAATTCAAAAATAATTTGCAAATGGTCTCATCTAATAAGATAAAATAAACAAATCTACAAGATAGTCATACATTAAAGAATATCTTTTATATTATCTTTATTTATCTTAAGTACTAAGAATTAACATGACAAATTCAATTAAAGGGAAATAAGAATGCTGACACCAAACATCTAAAAGCAAAAGAATTTCATCCAAATTCATCTTCCTGCCTGGAACAGAAAATAGAAATCTCAGAAAGATGCGAAGCAAAATATTCCCTAGTCAAAATCTACTCTTTATATGAAAAGATGAGCCAAAATCCGAAATGTGTTGAATCAAATTTATTTTAAATCTACCTTCTTTTATAATTCTAATTCTTTTCAGAATTCATTCAGCTTTTATGTGATATTAATTAGATTTCAAAATTTTGACAGGTTTTAGAATTATGATAAAAAAATGAGCAAATTACAAAATGATTTGCATTTCTCATCCATAGATCAACTATATTACACAAAATAAACTTCCCAAGTTTTATTGTCAACATATGTGTTAACAACAGCAAGTTCATTTACAAGGATGGATAAAAAAAAAGTTTACAAGGATAATAAAAAATTATTTACTAACAATAGACAGATAATACAAAGAGAGTTAATAGGCATACTTGACAACCATTTTTCCACATAATCACAAGTTCACTTAATTATAGGGATTTAAAATTATTTTTGAGAAAAATAATATAATAATACTTTTTTCACTTAAAAAAATAACAATTTCAAGTCACAATAAAAATTAATCAATCCTAAATAATTCTACATTGAGCATTGGCATTCTGCTAAAAATGAAGAGTCCAATATACACAATCAGTTTTCTTAGTGTCAACTTGGAATAAAGGTGTCAAGAAACACAGTGACACATGTAAATGAAGCAGGCAATTTAAAATGCAATTTCAAAGTCAATTAGAAATATGATATTTGCTAGTATAAACAGTATCCTAATTCACTTATATATCCATACTTAAACAAGTTAAAAGAACATTTTAATAAAATTACAAACTTGAATTTTTGTAAGGTAATTGTTTTCTAACGTACTCAAAAAATTAGGTCATAAGCTCCACCACTTTCATAAAAAAAAAAAAAAAAAATCCAAATTAAATATAACTTACCAGAGACGTAGTTGCTTGTATATCCAAATATAAAGGTTTGAAATCAAAAGTAGCTGGAGCTTGTTGTGCTTTAATTTTGCTGTATGTTTCATGATATGCAGAGATAGATTTTACTAAAAATGAAAAAAAAAAGTCCTAAAATTGATTTTAAAAAAGTAATAACATTAGCATAAACAACTAAAAAAAAATCAAGGCAATTATTAAACGTTGTGAATCAAAGTATTTAAGACTACGACAATCGGCATAAATTTATTTTCTCTAAGAATAAATGGAAGAATTAAAGATATTAAGAAAGGATCCACACAAAAGTGTGGTTATAAATTGCATTAAATCTAAAATGTTAATAGCCGGAATAAAGGTAATGGTAATACTTATAGTAAATTTGATAACAAATCGTTTGCATATATGTTTCTACACTACTTATGAAGAATAAAATGTTCAAATTACCAACCTGAAGCTGATGAATTTCTAATAGCATTACTTTGAACACATTTCAAAAAATTTCTGAATCGCAAAAAGCAGTTGGCATTCATCGTTATTATAAACACTTTAATTGGCTCCTTTGTAATACAGAATTAGTAAAGAGCGAGAACAAAATAAACAAAATTTAAAGACCTAAGATATATAATTAAGTTTTGTATTTTGTGCATCTGAAGAATTGCGGCACACTTTTCCAATTACGTTATCGATAGAAAATTGCTCAATGCACAAATCTACGAACTATATTGGGAGGTGTTAAGATACAAGACGCGGATCATTCATTGGTTTCGGATTCTGACGTCAGACGTCGAATGCTTCTTTTCCTATGCCGAGATTCTTGGGTGGATTTGTAATAATACCTACCGATAACGCTTCTTCAAATTTTGTTGTCTCCAAACATAAACAAGCCACAATGCAACAATGCAGTTATGCAGCAGTTAACAATTTGCATAATTTAAATGAAAGCATTTTTAATTAAAACCCGACTTTCAGATACAAATTAACAAATTTTTTGACGTTTAAAAATTTATGATGCTTTTAATATCAAGTTTATTAAGATTTTTTGACATAAAGAAAAGCTTTCCTTTTTGCCTTATTTAAAACCTTGGAGTAGATAATATACGATTTTAAAATGTTTGAGAACTAATTTTATACACTCTGTCGTCTAAAATGCTTTTTAATTCGGAAGTTTATTTATAAGTTATACTACTGTAATAATAATTATAACTGTAATAACCGTATTTTGCATCAGGATTACAATAACTGTAACTGTCTTTGCAGGGTTTTTTTGTTGTTGGTTGAGGGAAATTTAAAAATCCAAAGTATTTTTTTTTTTACTATGCGTTTTTAATTTGACCGAAATAAATAAAATTAATGATTTTTCTTTTGCGTTAATTTTAATATATGCTACATGCTTTGAGATTTTGCTGTGTAGTTAAGTATGCATCTGCTTTGCAGTTGAAAATTTCTCATCTTGGTTGTCAAACATTATATCGTATACATTTGACATGTCAGGACAGGAAGAAGACATTTCATTACTCTGCTTCCTTAAGATCTGTTATTTAGATGACAAAGGAAATGTTTCACGACAAATTTCAAATCCTAAAAGTTTCCTACAACTTGGAAGAAATGAGTTCCGAGATATAGTTTTGAAAATTCAATGTGGTAAGATCCAAAGTAGTTTCAAAATCCAAAATATGACCCTACATACTAGATTTGTGAAAGAGGGAAAGGCCACTGTCTCTTTGAAACAACCTCCCTTACAGATGTTTATTTCAAACTGTCCCGTTGGGAAATTAAGTATGTTCTTGAAAGTTTTGATGGCCAAAGTTCAAAAAGCTAAAGATGCGACTCCTGTGAGTGCTAAAGATCGATTACAAACTTTAAAGCCGCCAAGTTTCGAAGAGATAAGTCCCCTGACAGCTGTAGATATAAATTCTTTAAACAATAAAGTGTCTGCTGCAATGGCAAAAAAATCTGCCTTTCTTCAAACTCCCAAGTCAACAAAAAGAAAACGAGGGGAGCAAGAAAGTGTTACTCCCACTCGAGTAAGTTTAATTA
Organism: Araneus ventricosus; assembly: GCA_013235015.1. NCBI lineage: Eukaryota > Metazoa > Arthropoda > Arachnida > Araneae > Araneidae > Araneus > Araneus ventricosus. Next base: position 9,102 of record BGPR01008867.1, on the reverse strand, counting down.
CATCTAAGATACTAATTTTTGTGTCTAATTAAATAGTTCTGTATAATAATAGCACACATCTTTTGGCAGTTTATATATATCATGTTCTGCTTTCAGCTCCTGACTTTTTTTTATTAGGTTATTATAGATACATTTATATCAGTTCTAAGATGATTACTACTCAATTTTAGTGGAAGTAGTAACTGAAATCTTAAGAAAACTTTTGGTTCTACAGTATTCAAATACGTGCAAGACCTAGGGGGAAGGGGCACCTTTCAACAAGACATAATGATTCATTTCACTCAAATGAGCATAAATTTTATTGAAATATAACAAATGTGCAGAAAGATACAGTGATCTAACAAAATGTATCTGGTTTTAGGTTAATTTAATATTTCTTGTTTTCATTGTTTGTTCCAGTCATTTTGTGCTTACTTTAAGTTTTGATTTAAATGGCCCCATTATTCCGACAATTCATAAAATTCTTAACCCAGTGAATTCCAGCTATATTATTTTCATTCTGGCTACTTGGAGTGCTTGAGCCCAGGCATCTTGAATAATCATATGTAGGCTGTCATAATTGTTTGTAAGTTAGAACATAGTTCATATTTGAACTTTTAATAATATTAATCACAAAGCATGCTTTCTTGATCTGTGGTGAAAACTTGTCAACAGGTATACTTGGTGTTAAAGCAGTTGGATGAAGTTTCCAATGTTATGTTATCATCAAGACCAACTGTTTTACTTTATTTTAAATCTATAAGTTGTTGTTGTTGTTTCATGTCCCTCTGGCCCAAGATTAGACCAGGTCCATGACACCATGTCGCTCTAACAACTCCACAAGTCCTTTGCGCTCCCCATTCCACAGCTGCCTCGTAGAGGCATCAATGATATGGACAGGAGAAGCATGACAGGAACAAGGGCAAGAAGAAAAAGTATTTTCCTTATTGATGAATTTTAAGCTTTTAATGTGTCCACTACGCAACCTGGCCAATGCAGTCTGAGCGGATCTTGTGCCTACGGACTGTAGAGACAGACCAGGACGGTTCCCGGCATACCAATCATGTGTGGGAGGATTTCTCCAAGCAGAATTTGCTATAGCCTTGTGAATAGAATATATTTCGGATGTGAAGAGTTCACTAGAGGTTGCAGAAGGAAGAGCACTTCCCTCTTTCGCAAGCACGTCTGCCTCCTCATTGCCAAATACTCCAACATGGGATGGAATCCATTGGAAGCAAACTCTACTTTTCAAATCTATAAATTAACATAGAATAGGGCATTCAATATAAGTCTGCAACTGCTCTAAGAGAAATGCCATTTTGAAGTACTTACTTGCAGAGCCTTTGAAATCTCTTTTTCTTCTGACTTATTATACTTCTTTATGTAAGTTCAAACCATCTTGCCTAAGTCTCAAAATTACTTAATTAAATTAATACTTCCTTAATATGAGGGATACATTTCAGCAGTGTTGAAATGTGCCCCACATGCAGGCATTAAGTTTAAAGCGTTATAACTATCTTCAGAAAAGGAATTTCTAGTTACTAACAGTATAGTTAGATGCAGAAATTCTTAATTAATTTGGTGAATAAATCCAACTTATCTCAATGAATATGGAGGAAGAAAAATTCAGTGATGAGCAGAAATTTTAGTTCACAAAACAAATCTCATTCCATAGCAAACACATGGTTTGAGAAATGGAATGAAGCCTATTTCCAGAAGACGTTTCTCTTCTGAAACTGGATTAGCCACCTATCTGCTGATAAAATAGCATTTCCAGTAGCCAGAAATGCTAACTGTTGAAAGGTGCCCCCTTCTTCCCTATAGTTTATTATGGTGATATGTTTTACCTCTTCTTGGTATTATTATGGCACAATGTCCATCATAAGATTTACAAATCATTTGATATTTATTTACTAGCCACCTTCGGTGACCAGCTTGTTCACCGGGAATATGGTTTCAATTGAATCTTGCATCATTTTATATTCATGGTTCCTTTAACGGCATAATTTTAAACTTCAGATTGTGGTAGATATTTAACCCACATTCTATTAGTGATATTGGACCTCTTCTGTTCATTGTCTACATAAATTTTCGTAAAGCGGTCAAATAACTGACCATGTCATCTAACCTCTAATTCTATGTTGTCAGCACTAGCTTCACTTTCTTATATCCTCTTGTAAAATATGCATATTTGCAACATTAAAATGACATTTTATAGCAGTGGCGTGTTAGCTGGATTAAAACATGCTGACAAAAGAATGAAAGCATATCAACCATAACTATTCAGCTTTATGAATCCTTATTTCTGAATGTAAGCAAACCAATATCTGAGAGAGCTGAAATAAAATATGAAAACAAATGTATTAGGATATTATCTCAGATTAAAACAATGAAAGAGAAATATGCAATTAAATATTTGTTTAAACAATGAAAAGGTTTGAGTTGCATTGCAACAATGAAAAGTATTGTAAATTATGCCAAAAAATATTTTTAAAGGGTTATTAAAATCAGAGGAAAAATTGTACGGCATCTTAATTGATATCATTGAAAAGGTAATTTTTTGCACTTTCAAGATGATGTAAAAATGATTTTTGTGCTATAATATTTTCGGAAGTTATTACGGAAAAACACCAAATTTTGTTTCATTTTTAATTAATTAAACTTCTAATTGAAATTTCAAAAAAAGGGCTCCAAAGTGCATATTCCCACCCTCCAAAGTATGTTTGTGCCAAATTTTGTAGCTCTTTAAGTCCCACAGTCTGCCGTTTAGAAGATGAACACAGGCACAATCTCCTTTGTTATTACAGTAACCCACATTAACCCTGTGTGATAGAGGGCAGTGTCATAACGATTGGAGCTGGAGGTATAGATGTACCGGGCACCACGAAGGGTCTACTGCATTTATATGACATTTTAACTCATTAATGCCCAGCATCCTATTTATAGGACAGTTACATTTCACTTCTGTGTCTGAACCGAATGCATTCCATTGTTTCTTTTTTTGCTTTGTCTATGAAGTCGATAGGTATTCCCAAACTTCTAAGCAATTTTTAACAGGCATATACCACTCTAGGTAGCCAGATTTTGAAGTAAAAAATTCGTCATTTTGAAATTTTTTTTTTATTTCTTTTCATTTATTTTTGAGGTAATGCAAAGAATTCAGAAGTGATTTTTATTTTTTAATATATTTTACTATACTTTAATATTCATCTTAAGAAGGTTTTTAAAAATAATTTTTTCAATTTAAAAAAAGAAAAAGAAAACCCAAAAGATAATTTTTTTCTCCGAATTTAATTTTACTTCACGGTTAACTAATATTGATGTTTTAAACATAATTTAATTGAAAGTTATTGAAATCTATTCTTTAAATTAATTTTTGTGTTAATGGGTTAAAACTAAATATATTAAGGGGCAAAAAAAGAAAAAAAAACATGCCCTGGGCTTATGCCTGCTAAGCTGCTGATGGTGAATGAGGTCTCAGACATAACTTATCCCTGTTATGCAACTGCCAGAAGTGTATAAGGTTTGGCATAAATTGATAAGCATCTAAATTTTCATATTCTTTTACAATTCCAAGATCCAATACCAGTTGTGGGTGTGAGAAACATATACAGTATACTCTCTATTATCCGTACTCATTCTGGACACAAAAAAATTTAAAGAGAAATATTTTTGCGCTTATCATGCATGTAAAATCGATGTTGATGTTCAATCGAGCGATTCATTCCGTGAAACTAGTGAGCCGTGATGGTGGAGGCTAAAGAATAGATTTTTTATTTCTTCCTCCATGTGCAATCTCTGCCAGTTCCACCCCTAATTTTCCGATAAATGAATCATCCACTTCCTGCTAGCTCATTCTCGTACGAACACGCTTCTTCCTGACACGCCATGCTTTAACTTCTTTGTCCTCTTTCACTTTCGCACGTGTTCCTTTAGTTTTTGCGTCTTGTTTATCGTCAGTTAGTAGCGTGAAATGTTTTTACTAGTAAAAATGAGTGGTGTGAAACGAAACGTTTTAAATGTTAAACAAAAATTAGAAATCCTTCAAAAACTTTATAATTTAGAATTAGCTAGTACTGATGCAGAAGATGTACTAAATGAGGGAAATACAATTTCTCATTCTGCTGCTCTACAATCTGTGGAAACTTTGTTATATTATATGGGACAGAGAGGATTTGATTACGGTGACATTACTGCGGTTCGTAAAATATGAATTGCTATACGACAAGAGCAGAAGCAAAGATGCATTACAGATTTTTTAAGCAGTAAATGTTAAAAGGAAAAATTCCTAGTTTGATGTTATACAGCATGCAAATGTAAGTAATTTTTATATTTTTGTACTGTTGTTGATTTTTTTCTTTAATAAAAAGTTATCGGATTACCCGTGTTTTTCTATTATCCGTGCGATCCCTCCCGGTGATTAACCCGGATAATCGGGAGTGCACTGTAGTTCCAATTATCGGCTTTCAACAGAATACAAGAAAAACTCAAAAATTGTTAGCAAATATGCACAAAAAATGTGAAACAAAATTAAAGCAGGAATGTTTAATGGTTGGTGGAAGAGCCACCATAAGTAACAATAAAAAATTTACGGTTTCAGCATCTGTACCAACCATAAGGAAAAATGTTCCTTTTATTTTTACCTTAAAAAATTGACATTTTTAATGAATACTGATGAAAGTGAAATGTGTCCTGTAGTCAAAAAGTATAAGCTTTGTTAAAATGATATCTTTCATCTCTCGCAGAAAATTGTTGCTGTTAGCCGTCCTATAGCACCTCGCCTTTTGACAACAGAACAGAAGAATGTGATGAGTGCAGTCATGAGTGGGAGAAACGTGTTTTTCACTGGAAGTGCAGGAACAGGAAAATCTTTCCTTCTAAAACGGATTCTTGGTGCTTTGGCTCCAGAAAATACTTTTGCTACAGCAAGTACCGGAGTGGCTGCATGCCAAATTGGAGGGATCACTTTGCATGCTTTCGCAGGTTAGTAGTGTTGATTAGTTAGGTTGTTGATTAGTTAGTAGTGTTGATTAGTTGTTGCAGGTTAGTAGTGTTGTACAGTACAACCTCGAAAATCCGGACTGTTCGGGTGTTTGGAAGGTCCGTATTTCGGAAATTTCCAGATTTTATATATCTTACTTAGACCAATAGAGGTGTCAAATTTCTGATGTCACTGTGTAGGTAAGTTACGTCACAATTAAGCGCACATGTGCAGACGTCTTCAGAACAGACCCGGGAATAGTTGGTAACACCTCTGATGTTTGTGCATGCGCAACCAATCAAGACATATGCTGATCTACACGTTAACGTCAATTCCAACAACTCCATATAAAAATACGTTTTAAACAATAAAAACATTAAGAGACATTAAAAAATGATACAAAGACAAAAAAATAGTAGTTTAAAATGAATAGAATAACTGGAATTTCCACATCTTGCCTCAAGCGTTCTAGTTTAAACTTTATTTAGCTAATTTTTTTTCTCGTATTAAGTTGAAAAAAATTGTCTGGTTTCCGGATTTTCGAGGTTGGACTGTATAAGCAATTACTAATA
>BGPR01008866.1:0-60956 GCA_013235015.1 Araneus ventricosus | reverse complement strand
TGCTGGCTGTCATTCGGTGAAAAAAAGGTAAATTTGGAAAACTGCTCTTACAAGAATTTTATTATTATTGTTAATTACTGGTAAAAAGGGATTGTATTTGAAAGACATGCAGCCATTTAAATGTCATCCGATAGGTATTTGCACGTGGAGCTTATTATGTTAAAACTGAACATATTTTGTTTACACCGAAGTCAAATTCTAACGACTAAAGTTCCTTGAGTTTGGATTAACTTTTGGAGCTTGCATTCGTATTGTCGCAGTTTTTTTGGTTGTTTAGTATGCCCCCCCCCCCTTTGCGCCATTTATCATGTTTTTTTTTTTATCATATTTAAAGGTAATTTTTTAAAAAATTTTCTTAATGATTAAGGCTATATCTTATACATTTAACTATTTTTTGTTTATTTTACAGGCATAAAAATTTGTCATCTGCTTTTAAATTTACTATTGCAACAAGTATAGTAATTTTTTCTGAATGGGTTTAAAAAAAAATACTGGGAGTTATAGGTTTTTATTCCTTCCTTCAGTGCTTGCATCAGCCTCTTTTTATGAACACATCTAATGACGTCGAAATTGTTTTCTAATTTTGATATTGTGTCCAATTATTTCAGGCTTCGATTTTTATCTAATTAGTTTCAAATTGTCACGATTTAATAAAGGTTTTGAAGATTTTATTAATTTTGTAGATGATTAAACTTTAATGTCAAAAGATTTCTTTTGTAACATATGGGATCATCCATTTGTGGTAAAACCCTTTCTACATCATTTATTTGTAGAAGTGCTGTGGTATTCTAATTATTTAATCTTGGTTTTGTGGCTGAAACAATTTTGATAACTTTTTACCATATGCTGTTCTGCATAATGTGGACCTATGACTGTTAAATCTAGTGATAGCTTGGATACTTGTGCATTAGTTTGGGAATCCTCAAAGGATACTATCTAGAATGTCATTATTTATGTATAATTTAATATTCTGTCATCAGTATTAAATTTTTAACCAGTTTGTTAATCTGGAGTAAAATATATGCGAGAGCAAATATCATAGCTACCTATATATAAATTTCATAGCTTTATATTTTTCTACACATTTCTTATATAAAATTTAAACAGTCTTATTGTAAGAATTATATGAAGTGTTTATCTTGTATATCTTTAAATAGGTGTCCTTCCTGATAATCTGAAATTGATTTAAAAATATTTAATAGAAATTACATTTTTTTTTACTGAAAAACTAATTTGCATTGATTAAATGTGCATATTAACCATTAATCTAATGAACAAAATTATAAAAAATCTAATGTAAAAAAAAAAGTTTCTCAGGAATTCCCTTTATTGGGAAAAGTTGGAAGCTGTTGGGTGGCAGTAACATCACCATGGTCTAAGGAATGACAAATTCTTTTTTTTTTTTTTAACTTGTAAAAATATATAAATTCATGACTTTTCTCATTGTTTTTGATAATTTCTTTAATGAATGAATTTTGGATAGTGCAATTTTTTAAAAGTAATTTTGGGGGAATTGTCAGAATGTCTACTGCATATCTTTAAACTATTTTGGTTTTGACTGTTGGAAATATGTTTGATATTTTGAAAACAACAAGAAAATTAACAATTAATGACATTAATTTTGCAATAAATTTAATATTACTTTGCACACAAAAATAAGAAAGTTCATTTTCGTGCAGATTTGCAGTAGAACATTAAATAAGGTTTTTACTTTTTATGATATTATGACTGTTGTAATTTTTTTTTTTTATCTTTCAACATAATTTGAATAATTAGTTCTGAAAGATGAAGGAGGTATCATTGTTAATTATCAAGATCTCTTTATTTTTAAATTGGATTTGTATCTTGTTTAAATTCTTTTATCGCCAATCAAGAACATTTTTTTTGTTGGAAGTTTGTGCCAAATAAATTTCTAAATCTACTAATAGTAATTGAGTTGATTAAAAAATGTGTTAAATTTTAAGCAGTAATAGTTAATGCATTCAAGTTTCTTTATATTCATGCTGCTAGTTTGGTGGTATTTATTTCATATATTCCATTCTGTATTTGAAATTAATAAAGCAATTGTTTGTTTCAGATTACAGCAAGAACTAATGACTTTGATGGTAAGTTCTTTAAGCATTAGAGAAAAGTTTTTTAATTTTTTTCCATTTTTGTTTTTTTAATTTAATTTGTGCTGGGTATCTCAAAACTGTATTTTTACAACTGATAAATAACTAATTTTTCGCTTCTTAGAAATTTAACTAATTTAAAATAATGCATGAAGCCAGATTAACTTTGAGAATAAAATTTTTAATGTAATACATTTCAAGTACTAGAACATATGAGAGACTTTTATATATTGAATTGGGAACATATTTGAGCAATGTTGAACTATTTTGAGAATGTTTGGAAGAAATGATTTGAAACACTATTGCTAACAGTAAACTCGCAAGTTAAGCTAGGTTGATAGAAGTGTGCAATCTGAGTTCAAGTTTTTATCATATTCTTTTGTCAGTATCATCTTCATTGCAAGCAAGAAATATTCATGAAATGTAACTTTTTTGGTAACTGTTCTTTAAAATGTTATGGCCACTTTCTTTCGATACTCCTGTTTCATTATATTTTGCTATGCAGATATTTTTGGATTTTGATAATATGGTTAATCGTTTTTTCCTCCTTTGTAAAGCTCAATAATGTATGTTGTCTTTTGAAATGTTTATGAATGTTCTGAACAGTTTTATCTTTATTCCTCGGGGTTCGTACTCCTCCTGAAAAACTCCTGAATTTTGCTTTTTCTTCCCAAGAGCCCTGAAAATTGTTTTTTATCCTGATATTTCTTTTTGTCTCCTGAAAAATTACAATTGAAGATCAAAAGATAAAATTATGATAAAACATAAAAATATGACGTTTCCATTTTTTCTTATTGATAGAAAAATGCTGGAATCTGGAATTCTTACTTCTGACCTTACTTAGCGCGAAAGAGTCTACCGCGCATGTTCCGACTCGCCGCAACCGGGAAAGATGGGAGAATTGATATTTAGTATACTTTTTTGCTAATTATATAAAAATTGTCCACACTACCCCTTTCTTCCCTACAATTGTTTTTTTTTTCATGTTATCTCCTATATTTTCTGTACTGTACTCCTGAATTTTACTGTCATATATACAGTATGAATCCTGTTTCCAGTGTGAGTGACCAAATTGCATAAATCTGTTTGAAATACTCATCTAATGTAATTTTATATTTCAGTTATAATTTTTAGTAGCAATTGGGTTTAATTTTTCTTTGTTTACTTCTTTCTGATACTCTTAATTATATTGGATCTGTTACATTTGAAATGAATGTTGAAATGGTTACCCGCTTTTAAAATATGTGTACACTTGTTGGTATCACCTTTGCATTCCCCCCCCCCCTCCCCTCTCTTTGTAACTATCGGCAAATTTCAAATTGAGCTTGAAATCTACCAATTGGAATCCCAGTCAAGCCAAGTCAAACTTAGGCTTTTTAAGGGGATAATTTTAAATGTGCACACAGTACCTGCAGCATTTGAAATGGGGCACCAGGCAGAATTTTTTAACTTAAAAAAAAAATCTTAGGACTTTATTAGCTACGAGCAGTCACCTAGTAGATTTGTTAATAGATTAATAATAAGGAATCTGGATTTTTTTAAAGTACAGATATAAAGTAGAATAAATTGTGCTTGTATGCAGTGTCTACAACATCTGAAATGGCAAAGGTGGGATTTTTTTTTAACTTAAAAAAAAGTACTAGAGCTTCATTAGCTGTGGGAACAGGAATCGAGTGGCTTTGCTAGCACATGGAATGTAAGAATTTTAAGAAAATTGAAGGAGAACAGTTACTGTGCCGAAATGAAAAGAAAATCCAAAGAAATATATGTCCGCCATTAGTAGCGAAGCTAACATTCTCGATTTGTTAGGAAAAAAAAAAAAAAAGTTCCATTCATTTGTCATTTTTTCTTCTAAGTATAAAGAAAATTCTGCTGAGCAGATGAAGTCTGATCTCTAAATAGCAAATTCTTAAAACCAAGCATTCTCCAAGTTTGAGATTTTTTTTTTTTTTTTAAAAGATGAGAAACCAATGAAAATCTTTCACTTAAGTGAGTAGGAAAAGTTCAAAAAAAAAAAAATCTCATTAAAATAATTATTTAATAAATATTTTTAATTTTCAGTTTTCTTAATTCATGTAGTAGTCATACAACTCAACAATGAAAAATACCAGCAATTACATCAGTGATGTAGCTGAAGGGATTGCTATTAGAACTGCCCCACTTCATTGTTCAGGTTGCTTTAATGTTGACAAAATTAAAGGTGTTCTAACATATAGATACAAACAAATCTATGTTCAGGAATTAAATTTCTTCTTATTCAAAATATTATTGATATGGACGTTTTTGACTAGCTGAATGTAATATATATTCTGTCTAGAATATAATTTAAGATGTTAGAGACAGATTTAATTTGAATGTTGTATAGAACACAAATAGTTATGTGTGTGGAAAAGTTAGTGGAATATTTGTATTTTGTATGATTGAAGAATGACAAAAAATAGATATGTCATAAAAATTCTTTTTCTGTTATTTCTTTCAGCAAGTTGGATTTTTAGGTTTTTTACCATTATCTAAAGAGATTTTTTGTCACTTTTTTTCTTCACACTTAGGTAGTTGATTTCTTTGTCGCGTCTTTTCTCAAATAGGACATGGCAAGTGAAATAATGGTTGTGAATAGAGTATCACATTTTAAGAGTGTTAATTTCAGTACTAAATGAGAATGGGGCATCTTTCCTATAAAAATTTCTTATTTTTGGAAAAATTAGTTATTTGGTTTCTCATTTTTAACAAAATATTTTTTTTTCCTGTTAATTTCAAATAATTATCTTCTAAAAAGTTTTGTGTTCAGTTTGTGGAATCGGAGGGATGTTAGTTTGAGACCCATTTAACAAAAACTCTTTTGTGTATTTAGGCCTGGTTAGCTTGTCATAGGTCAAATGTTCTCATGTTGGCATGGCATATAAATTTGGACAGTAGGAGGCCTATTTAGGTATCATCTTGTCATCCAACCATGATTCGAAATTAAAAGATCCAGCCTGAAATTGCTCTTTTGTAGCATCAAAATGGAACATTAATTTAACCAATCAATCAGCCTATATTTTGGTGCTTTGAGTTATGCTAGAGGATAGTCATAAAAAGGGTACACAGCAATTACTTTCAGGAAAATCTTTAAAAAGAATATTTCTTTTCACTTCTGGTCATAAATTTCTAAGCGTAGCTTGAGAATCCTCATTTTCAATAATGTTGTCCTCAGTATAAATATTTTTTTCTAATCTAGCGAAGTGGTAAAATAATGGTGAAAATCAAGCTAATGCTTTCCTGCACTTATTTTTCAGACACGCATTGCTAGTATTTCAATTGTGACAAGTGGTAGGCAGGGTTGATTTTTTATATATTTTTTTCAAAAAAAATCGATTTATTTGATTTAAATCGGATTTTTTTGCTTTAAATCGAGATGTTTTTGATTTTAATGATTTTTTTAAAAACTATATATATATATATATATTAACATTTGTATATTAGACAATGAGGCCTACAGTCATAGAATTATATATATATATATAAGGTAAATGCTCCAGTAGTGGGCCACTTAAGAGTATTTCCTCAATTATCATCTAAACTTTTGAGAAGTTTTGCTAATCTGTATTTTTGTATGGTTGTTGAAACTTTTATCTAAAATAATAATCAACTGAGATATCAAAATAATTGTAATATAATTTTTAAAAAATTAAAAACTTAGATCACTCCTATGCACCAGAAGTGGGCATAGCAAACTTTTGATGTACCAAAAGTGGGCCACCCAGATTTGTCAATTGTGCCCCCAAAAAAAGAATGTATTGTTGTTATCATTATATATAATAATAATAACAATACATTAACATTATACACTATAAAAAATGGCTTGATATAGGTGAAATCTTTTATTTATAGATTCTAGTCACATGAGATTTACATTTTTTCTCTAACAGTCAATTTTTTATTAAAGGTATGTGCTAATTATCGATCTGTCATTTTAAGTTCTTTTTGGGGCATTAGGGATATTAAATCTTGATATTTTATGTTGAATCGATCTTTTTTTTTTTCTTTTCTTTTATCATCTTCCCTCTGTATCCAGAAAAGAGCCCTTTTAAATGGTGATGGAATATTTTTCGATTGTCCAGCAATGTGATAGTTATTGTCTGCCTTGTTACAGAGCCCAACTAATTCTTGAATATCAGTCTTTTCCTCAACAGTACTATAAAATATTTATTATTTAAGTAATTGGTCAGAATGTTCCATTAGTGTACCAGTAGTGGGCCGTTAGTGTATCAGAAGTGGGCCATGTTGCCCACTATTGGTTCTGATAAATTAAAGCAAGTCTAATTAAATAAAAAAGACTTTACAAGATATAACCTTCTTATGAAACATCACAAAACCAGTCTATTTGAGAGAAAGCATGTGCTCCAGTACTAGCCTCCCTAGGCCCACTACTGGAGCATTTAGTAAAACATTGATCCAAAAGTGGGCCACCCTTCACTATCCATAAATTATCAATATTTAATTTAAAGATAGTTTATAATACATTCATTTTATAATCAAATAATATCAATAACAATTCATTTTAAAAACAAATAGAATGTATGCTAAAAAATAGTTGAATGAAGAGTTACCTCTTAAGGAAATCACCAAGAATAAGCTAAAAATGCTTCTCTCAGAGACCAACTTCAGCAACAAACTTTCTAGCTCCTAACTAAACAGGAAATAAAGGCTGTGCCTTTGGTATTTAGTTGATAAAGGTTTCAGCCTACCAGAGGCAGATCTCTTATTTCATTGGAATGTTGGAATTTCTTGTTTTTCAACTTGACTCAAGTGGCCCACTACTGGAGCACTTACCTTATAACAACATACCAGTCATTAACCCGTTCAGGACCAGCGAAAGGAGAAAGAAGCGCTTCCCCAAGCCCGCGAGCTCCGGAAGGATGCGTACGCACGGGACCGGGCGATTTTTCCCGTTAAGCCTAATTTTATTAAAAAATTCATATAAAATTATTACTGCAAGTAAATACGCTGAAATTTACAATTTATTATCATTGATAGTATATCCGAATATAATGTAATAAAATTTTCATGATATTTAAAAAAACAACTGAACTAAAATATAATTTACCCCAAAAATACAAAAGACTGTCTAGCGAACTCCAAACTGCAAACGATAATTTCTACTCCAACCCCTAACCAATAAACATTCCATCCTTTCATCGTGCCATCAAAATATAAAAAAAATCCACCGCAAAATAAATCATAGCTCTTTAATTGCTTAATCATAACGCTTTAATTGCGCAATCCTTAAATGCGCAATCCTAACACGCGCAGTTGTTTACATAATCAAATAGCCCTCATCCAACAAAAAAAATCCGAAACCGAAAGTGCATACTGAAGGTCAACACTCCGTGAAATATTATTCGAAAATTGTAACGGACTTTACCGCCATCTAGCGCCGTTTAAAAATTCAAATAAAACGTTCCAAGTTGAAATCGCATATATGTGATGACGGGCCAGAGCGAACGGAAAGAGAGATCGCATATATGTGATGACGGTCCTGAACGGGTTAAGCTCTTTCTTTTTTTAAAAAAAATTTATTTCAAACATGTAACAACTATTTAAAAATATTTGCGAACTAAATATAAAGAATTATACACTTTTGAAATATAAGACAATTTTATGAAGCAGAAAAGGAAAAATATAATAAAAATTGCATATCTTGACTATAGATATATTATTGTGTGTTAGAATATATAAAATTTTTAGATATAGCTCTTCTGGTCAAGCAAATTTTGTACAAGTGAGAAGCAGGCTCTCTTTTACATGAATTGCACCAAAGGACTGAAAATCCTGTTCCCCCTTTTCAAAAATAAGAATTATCCTTCTCTACCCTTTATTGGACAATAGACTAAGGATGTCTTGGGAATGTTGCAGTCTTGCAACAACTAAATAGCATACTCTTCTCCACTTCCCTTTCAAGTATTTCGATTAGGGTTTATTTCACCTTGACCTTGAGAATAGACTTCTTATAAGCATAAAAAATTAAAGAAACCAGTAACTGGGTGACAAGTCACTGAAATTTTCTGAAGTAACTTTTTTTCTAACCTGGACTCAAAAATGTGTTTTTGAAATATAATTTACACATCAACCATTCTATGTGCTTGTTGTTTATAATAAATAAAGTTTAATACTTATTTAAGTGAGAATTTTAAGAAAATGGAAAAAATACATAAGTGACAATTTTTCAAAAAATTCTCAAAATTCAGTCAATTACGTTAGACATAAGAAACAAAACTTCATTAGAACAGAAATCATTTTCCCTTTTCGATGGTGTATCTATTTTTTTTGTACAATTATCCAAAAACATGCTATTGAGAAATTAGAGCAAAAAAAATCGCCCAAAACAACACAAAACATTAATTAAAAATTTTTCTAAATTTTTTAAGGCTTCGAGGTGCATTGAGTCACCATCAGCTGTGTGCCAAATTTCATGACTATAAGTGTGATAGCTTTGTCTGGACATCGCACATACAGACATTGCCTTTTATAATTATAGATCGTAGTTTAAATTGTGCTATGTAGATGTTTGTATTTCTTTTGGAACATTTGTAAATATTCCTTAATTATCTCGCATTTGAACATTATTGCAATATAAAAACTTCGTTTTCCCCAACACTATTTAGTTTTCTCCAATATTAAAATGAAACTCAATGCATTTTACTATGTTCTTTCTTTGTGAAAATGATCCTTTCACACTATTTATTTTATAAAAAAGGAGCATCTCATACTTTGCATTTTATTGTGTTGCTCATTAGTTTTATTTAAGATCTTATTTGCTTGTGTTCTCAAAAATAAAGATATGGAAAGTACTCTAGTTACATCAATTCATTGAAATATTTTTTGATTTATATTTTCTTTCTTTAAATATACATTTAAAAATATTTTAAAATCAGCATTTAAAGATACATGAAAATTTTTATTTCATTAAAGCAGATTAACTTGATATTTAAAATAAAGTGATTTAAATCGGTGATTTTTAAAAAAAAAAATCAGTTGATTTAAATCGCCGCAACCCTGGTGGTAGGTAATAAAAAAATTTGACTGTTAGAAATAAGTTTGGTGAAACTATAGTCTACGGTGCTGTCCGGTTTTCCACCATTTTTCTTTTTGCGCCACTCTGAACGTCATGCTAACTTTTGTTTTGGGTGAGCAGCGATCTTTTTCTTGGTCTCCTGCGCATGCGATGCATCTCAAATAGGAGGGATTGTGCATGCGATGCCTGTGGCATTTGAAGTAGGTGCTGGGCAATTTTTTTAACTTGCAAATAACTGTCAGCTGCTTCGCTCTAGCATCAAAGCAGGAACCTAGTAGTTTCGCTTGTTCATTGAAAATGTAAAGCATCAAAATGATCAGAATAAAACATATAGGAAAACACTGAAATGAAAATGCTGGCTATCAAACCTTGATCCATACACTACCCTAAAACAACAACGTTGTCGGTTGTCTTAAGCTGAAGGAAGTGGCGATGCGCAAGAGACCAATGAAAAGATCGCTGTGCACCCAAAACAAGTCAACTTGGAGGAGTGCATCTCTTGGCTATTAACAGTTGATGAAACGATGTGGCAGGAAACAAAACTGCACTGTACTCTACAGTTTAACCATAAGTTTATTGGATAAAGTGAACAAATCTTTTTCTCCCTTTTCAAAAATGTTCAGCAGCTATTTTCTTTTTTATTCGGATATATGTTAATGACATCTATTTTTCATGGGCAAATCTAATGCATTATATGCTTTTGTTTTGAAAACTAGAAGAAAAAGGGGAAGCATAACACTAGACTTATAAACCGTTTTTCTTTTAAATCTTAATTGATATCATTTTTAGTAAACAGGAATCTTACCGTTAAAACTTCCAATGAGATTTAAATTACTACATGTAAACTTAATAAAGACCTGATGTATAAAGTTTTCCTTATATTTCTTTCATCAGTCAGAGGGAGGGACTTTTATGTCAATAAAATGAGTCTTTGTTAAAGCAAAGGGTACTACAAAATATGGCTTTGAAAAATAGCTGGGAGAGTACCAGGTAGATTCCTTTCATTGAACACATTTTTGAAAAATGGTTTTATTGTGCTTTTCTAAAATAAGCATTCTCCCTGCATTAACTGCCATCATAACTAGTACATTTTTGCTTTCTCTCTCTTTTTTAATTGCCTCTAGCTCAGTGAATCATGAATTGTTTTGGAATTAAAATTTATTTTTATGTATATTAAATATCAAATTTGTCGCTGTGTAAGGTATTTTTGTACCCTACATAGTATTTTATACACTGATTATTTTTCTAAATTTAGATTTTTCCAAAATTTAAATTGATACCTACTCCGAATTTAATTTGAATGATGGCTAAAATTTCAAAGATTACATACTTCCAGCATCTGCTATAATAAATTAACAAGCCACTTTCATTTCTACATCTGTTATAATAATAAAAAATGTATACATTACCTTAGAGTAATTTTTCCATCTTATCAATTCATTAAAATTTGTAATGTTTAATTGTGTATAAATAAGTCCATGCTAATTTTGCTGTGACGTGTTTGTATTTATTTTCAAATAGCAAAGCTTATCCAATAAATACTATCTTAAAATGAAAAATATTTCCTTGTCATTCTGCATTGCAGTTCTTAAAATAAAACATAAAAGTAAAAAATGGATTAATGTTATTCAAAGGAGTTATGCATGATGTTGATTTTTATTTTGAAATTTTCAGGAAAGGCTCTGTCGTTTTGAATTTTAATAGTGCGTAGGACATAATATATTTATTGCTGAATAGGCTTTGTATTAAGTGAACACATTCACTGTCACCAACGCACTGGCGTGTCCAGAACCTATTATCTAATTAGATGACCCCTTCTATACTGTAGTTAAGAGATGGCAGAAAAGGGGTAATCTAATACGTCTAAAAGATTTGTGCCCGTCTAAGACTAGCTTTTAGCCCTCCAAACCTATATCGTATCCCATTGTCACAGATTTACTAACGAAAGTTGCAGTAGAAAATCTCATGCACGTTGGCAGAGTGCTTAAGAAATTTAAAAAAAAAAAAAAAAAGCATGAAAAACAGAACTGATGAATCATCAGTTGACACTAATCTTCATTTAATAGTAATCTTACTTTTAACAATTACTTTTATTTCGCCAGAGTAAAAATAAGGCAAAATCCACTAACAGAAAAAAATACATTACCAAATACAAAATAAAAAAATACTGAAAGGAAATAATAAAGAAATAAAATTGTAACTCGGCTCAATTTATGTATAAAAAACGCCATGAATCAATTGCCACGAACTTTCATTTTCATAAATAATTTTACCAAGGGTATAATGAAAATAAAAAAGAAATGAAACAAATGAAGTCATTTTATTGAAATTTATTCTAATCCAGCATGAATAAGTGAAATTTACAATCCCATAAACTATTTTAATTTTTGCTTAGCTTTAATTAAAAAAAAAAAAAACTGTCCCGAGTTGAATAACAGAAATTGGATTTGCACTTTTGTTAATGACACAGAGCAAAGGGGTGTGTTTATTTTTAACTCCACCAGTCTTCTACATCTGGACAATTATATATATATATAGATGGTTTGAAACTTCGGCGTGAATAGTAGTATTTAAAACATTTTTGACATACTTATTTAGCAGATATAAGATTTGATCCTTGTGGAGAAAATTATTAAATCTGAAACACTGAAAGAAGTAAATTCTGAAATGAAAGAGCTAATTAAAATTAAACATAACTAAAAATTTTGTATAAAAAGGTATCTTGTTTTTTCCCCATTTCAGATGTCTGGAGATAAGGGAATATCTGCATTTCCTTCCGAAGAAAATATTTTCAATTGGATTGGGACAATTAATGGAGCTCAAGGAACAGTAAGATAATTATATTCCATTTGATTTAAAATATGGAAAATCTATTTAAGATATATTTACTTCTCTTTCCCCAAACATTACATTTTGTTGAAATCTGATTTACTTCTGATGTATTACTTTTTAGGTCTATGAAGGTCTGACCTACAAATTGAAATTAGACTTTCCTAATAATTATCCATACAGTCCTCCTCATGTCCGGTTTACTACTCCATGCTTTCATCCAAATGTAGATGATCATGGAAATATTTGTCTTGATATTCTTAAAGAAAAATGGACAGCACTGTATGATGTTCGTACAATTTTGCTGTCTCTCCAATCTTTGTTAGCAGGTAATTATAGTGTGTATTTTATTATCTACTAGTTGATATATCTGGCATTGTTCAAGATAAAAATATTTTCATGTTTGTTTTTTTAAAAATAAATGTTTGATATTTTTAATATAAAAAATAGTGTTATTTAAAATATAATACAGAAAATCGGTTGCACCAAACAATTTTTAAATCTTGTAGCTTCTTTTAAAAACTACAGACTCTAACAAGCGATTTTTAAAAACCATTGAAAATTAAATGTTTTTCATGAGTTATTTGTAATTTTTTAAGAATGATACAAAATTAAATTAAACATTGGAAAGTGGCACCTCAGAAGCAAATAAATAAAATAATTTTAAATATGTATAATATTTTCATTCATTAGGATTGTCGTTTTGCATGCATAGAAACATAGTTTATAATTAACTAGCAGCACCCTCACAGCACTCCCTGTGCTATCATGATTTAACCCCCCCCGGGGGGGGGGAGCCCACAGTGACATAAAATAAAGTTTTGAAAATGAAACCAAAACAAAGTTTGTATTATTGACTTTGCCCTGCTTATTTTTCTATGGGACAATGACATTTAAATTGTAGGAAAACAGTACCGAGTATTTAAACCTAAACAATATAAAAAAATTACAATGCGAAATTCGTTAGACTGCAAGCAAAATATGCAAGACAAAGAAATGTGTTAAGACACTGCTGAAGATTATATTTGAAGTCATTCAGTGAATACATCATTTTGAAAAGTAGGACGAATCTTATTTTATGATTTCTGAATGTGAGAGCATATGCCGTCACCTGTGATCAGTGACTCAAACCAGTGGATTGTAAAAATCAGGGATGAGATTCTTCCGCTTTTTCGCGAATTTCCGCTTTTTTTTTTGTTATTTTGAAGAAATTCCTCTTTTTTTCTCTCAAAATTCCGTTTTTTTTTAACCGCAAAAATTTGCTTTTTCTTCTGAAAATTCCGCTTTCACACAAAGAAAAGAAACCTTCCTATCTTCCGTTTTCGAAAGAAAATTCTGGGAAAATATGCTCGACCATGCGGCTTAACTCCACCGGCTAGGAAACCAGCTGATTCATCTTCTACTGACTAATCAACATTATATCAGCAAGCTCTACAAGGATGAACATTCCAACATTCAGTGCCATTCAAAGTATTAAGTACCACCTTTTTGCAGAAAACAAAACCTCTGGCATATTTTGCAAAAAGAAAGATTTTTTTTTGCATGAAAATATTGAAAAAAATTAGTTGAAAACTTAAGGTCATCTTGTAGGGCATACCAAGATGAATAAAAAAAAACACGGAACAAAAACAAATAAACTACATAAAAAAAGAAACTACTGTCAAAAGAGGCAGCTAAAAAGCTGTGTGCAAATGCAACAAAAAAGCAGAGAATAAGACATAAATAAAAAAAATAAAACATGATTTACCTAGGTATTCTAGAGATAGTGTAGTCCCGTCAACTATGCCAGTAATTAAGCTGAGAGATACTAATGAAGACTGTGCAAAAACTTTAGCCTCTACTGAAAATAAACTTGCAGAGGAAGCAAACACATCCTTTATTGAAGAAAAATTTATCAAAGATAGGAGGCCTCCAAAACAAGGGGTGATGCGTGTTAATGGAGATCTGTTACCAACAAAAGCCACACAATTAAAAAAACGGAAGAAAACCACTTCTTTAACAATTAAGGAAATGTTTCAAATAGCAATAGTGCTAAATGAACCTGTCATTGTAACTGTTCAATATCTCGACCCCTCTTGCTTTATAAGGTGTAAAATCATTCTGCTGTTACTCTTCCAAAAATTTATAGAAATAAAACAGAAATCAGTATATGATACGTTATTATAATTTATAAAGAGCTAATACACTTTACACAATTGCATGAAGCAAAAGAAATTATTTGTCCTTATTTTTATTTATTTTTTGAGCTAACTTTTATCAAAAGGCTATTAAATATAATTCTTCTCAGACTTCTGTTGGATGTATGTTGAATCGCAGTGATGTACAGGTGGCAAATGTTTTGATGTCTAATTTTGTATTTTCTGATGCACCTGATGATGTGTTAAACTTGTGTGTTAACTTTTAATGTGAATGATTTAATAATAATTTAATATTTTTCTTATTTATACATACTGAATTATAAATAATTAAGTTATTAATTATTATAGTGTAATATTTATCATATTGCGTGTTCTGATGTTTTACTTCTTAAAACATCTTTCGCATATGGTTTCAGTCTTTTTGCTTTTTTGCCAATCTCATCCCTGAAAAATGCATACTGGGGAACATGACCTTGGTATAAATGCTCCATTGCGTTTTGCCTCTTGATTGGCGAAGAAACTCTTTGAACTCGTCAGATAAATAATTATAAATATATGAAAAAAGCATTTTAACCATTCTTGTTTCAAATCAGAGAAATGTTCCAGTTATTACTGCAAAAAATTGGAAAAAAGATAAAATTATAATGTTAGATACAGGAATTTTAGTTTTAATTCTTAAAATTTTTTGGGAAAACTGACTATTTTTTAAAAATTTCTTAAAACTCAGTAAACTATATGTCAGACATTTTTTCAAAACAAATTTCATTAGAACGAAAATTGTTTGTTCTATCTTATTTATTATCTGCATTTATTTTCTTCTCACGATTATCAGAACTGATACTATGGACAAATATGTGTGAAAAATCACCCAAAATATTAAATAAAAAATATTCTACTTTACATTTGGGCTTCGAAGTGTATTGAGTCATCATTATTACTACCTGTTTGCCAAATTTCATGGCTGTAAGTATGACAGATTTGTCTGGATATCACACACACAGAAACACTTCCTTTTATAAGTATAGATGAAAAAAATAACTGTTTAATTGCTATGGAAGCTTCGCTAAAACCTCCCTTGTGCTTCATAGTATTTGTGAACAAAATCTGAAAATCTATGCTGTAGTTTGGATTTCTATAGCATACAATCTATTCATGAATTTTAAATTTTATTTGTTGATTTGCTTCATGCATTGCTAAATAGAGTAGAACCTCTCTAATCTGAACTAATTGGGGTGTCTGTTTGGATTACAAAAAATTCGGATTACCCGAAATTCCGATAAAAAGTAGAAAAGAAAAAGATGTGTGCTAAAAAAAATGTAAGTTATAAGTATTCAGTACTACTATCTCTTGAATTGTTTTATTCAAAAGCAATAGAAAGGGAATATGTCTCCCCTTTTCATTAGAATAATGGAATAATCATGGGTGCCACTCTTCAGTCCTGAGGACGGAATTCCGTCTTTTTAAAAATTCGGCGGACTGAATTTCGTCTCGGTAAAAAATCGGTGAACAAAATTCCATTTTCCACCCAAAAAAATTTTCAACGATTTTTATTTCCTTGTAGAGTACTAATTCCTGGACATAAGATGAAGCAGAACATTTTTTCTGCCAGAAGAATATACCATGAGAATTTGGAAAAAAAAAAAACAATTTTCAAAGCAAGCACTCACTAGCAGCACTCCAAAACAGAAAGAAACTTCAACTCATTCTGAGCCAGAAGGATTAAATAAAAGAAAAGCTCCCTCTCTTATACAAGATAAAAATGGTAAAAAAGTTTGCCCAAAACCCCAAGTCTGACCACAAAGTGAAAGAAAATCTTAAGGCTACAAAAATAGCAAACTTTTTTTTATGAAGAAATAGAAAATATAAACTGAAAAAGAAATTTGTTTTATTGATAATAATAATAAGTAAACCTTTATTTGGGTGTAAATATGTGTTTAAATAAAAAATGTTTTTAAATATTGCTTTAGAAACAATTGAAAGGCTGATTTTGTTAAGTATCCATATATTTTCTCCTTTTTTAAATTGAATTGATAATATTTATTTAGTTGCTTTATTTTTTAATATATTTTTTTGGTTTATGGGGTAACATTTATATTATATAGAGTTTTTTTCTTTTAATTCTGGTAAAGAACGCTAGACTGTGCAATTTTTTTTTTTTTTGAAGTTCAGTCTTGCAAATTTTGAAGAGTTGGCACCCATGGGAATAATTCCCATTCTGAAGCTGCAAATGTGCTAGAAATAGCACTGCGATATATAGAGCAGAGTGAAAATGTGACATCAACAGAGATTATGTTTATGAGATGTTGGCATAATATTGCTTCCACGTTGAGAATAACTTCACTTCATCAGACAAATTTCTTCACCCAAAAAGATTGAATGTAAATGTGTATGCGACATGTTAATGTTATGTGTTTTTATTAAATGTAAATATGATCCTTGAATTATTGCATTAGTTTCTTCATTTCAGGTAATCTTTTCAATTGCATATAATTTTCGAAAATAAAATCGGTTTGGATTAACCGGAATTGTTTTTGTTTAAACAGCCCCCCTGCTGGCGCCGCCCCTGAAAATAAACAAAACCTAAATTGATTGCAACACTAATGGTAAAAGATTTTCAGCATTAAAACTGTTCTCCTTTTGTCTTTATTTTTTTTTTCAAATTCAATTTTGTTTCATTTTAACAAACATATTAATAGTGCATTCAATATTGCTTGTCATACGTTCGGCTTTTTTGTGCCTGTACAGTTAGCGTCGCATGACATGCTACGAAGAAAAATTGCTTTGTTGAAAGTGAATTTGTCGCTACTTGAACGTCTCATTGTTATATTCCATGGTTATTTTTTATATTTCTGAATATTGCTAATAATAAATATATTATCGGAGAGTATTTTGTTTTCATTTAAAACTTGGGTACATTGCAGGGAAAACTGAAAATCGGTGAATGGGATGTCACACGTATGCCCACCAGTAGGGCAAGCAAAAACTGCGGACTGTCAAAAATATTTTGAATTCAGGATAGAACATATATATATTTTCAGCAATAAAAAAGGCCTTTTTTGGGTCGGAAATTTTAAAAAAAAATCCGACCAAGAAGGGGTTAACCAGAAAGACAATACTTCATTGTGAAACAAGTTGAGCAAAAGTTAATTCCCTAGTTAAAAGGTTAAAAACCGAATTTAACACATTTAAGAAGTTTCCTTATAATGTTAAGATTTTAACCATTTTTCTTTCTTTTAGAGCCAAATATTGATAGCCCTCTTAATATACAAGCTGCCCAGATGTGGAAGGACCAATTATCATACAAAGTTATTCTCCATGAGAAATATGAAAATGATGTGCGGAAAGCACAAAAATTGTGAAGTTCCTCAAAACTTCAGAATTTTTTAAGTCTATAATTATTTGCATGTTTGTACATTTTTTTTTTTTTTGTCTTACGATTTTATCAAAGAAAGCAATGTGTATACAAAATGAATTTTTTAACCTTATATCATTTGTTAATACTGCAATCAATGCAAGAAGTTTTAATATATTTTATTAAATCTATTTCCAGTTTTTAAGTAAATCTTTAGTATATTTTGTAAATTATTGATTTTGAATGTGTTCAGTCCTTTCATAAATTGTTTGAACACCAGACTTTTATATACAAGAGAATTAGCATTTTTGTTTGGTCATTTTAAGAAACAAGCAAACTTTTTAATCATCAGTTTTGTGATGACAAAAGTATAATCTAAGAAGCTTCATTGCCATCTTTTAAAATATTATTGTCATTTAAATTTTATAATTGATGAACTTTAGAATAGTATACTTTTATCTGTGATTTCTTTTGCAGCACATTTTCGTCATTGTGCAATATAAAGTACTAAATTGTGGGTAATGAATTTCAGTTTAAAAAGTGCAAGTGCATAAGTCATTATTTCTTAAAAGTTTTCTGATTGCTTCTAGTGTCAATTATATTTTAGAAAAATGTATGTCAAATTTTTCATGGATTTTTGGGGAGGGGACTGCTTATATTTATAAAATGTTTTGGAGTAAGTTATTTCACTCCTACTTAATATTTATGCTATTGTATGTGATTAAATCTATGTAAATGCAATAAGTGTAATATTTCGTTTTATCATTTTCATTTGTAAATATTCAATTATACTTATTTTAAAATTGACTGCTGATGTTCATGTGTGTATCATTTGTTTTTAATTGGATATCACTATCTTTTGTGTCTGCTTTCTAAAGAATAAATATGAGACAAATTACTTTCGTGTTTTGTTAAAAATGAATTTCAAAGGAAACACAAGTGCAATTCCGATTTTTTACTTGGATCATTATTTATAGAAGAATAAAAAAAAACTAACCCTGATGATAAGTTCAAAGAAAATTAGAGAAATTGCAAAATTATTCCTAGGAAAAGAAAATATTTAATTAACTTCCATGCCTTATATGTTATACCCCACAAATGAAATAAAATGTCCAAGCATACATTCACAAAGTGGCATTATAATAGTTTATAAAATATACAAATGCTAAATTCCTTAAAATTCTTCATTAGTATGGATGATACTCAATATTACTTATAAGTTTTAAAGTCTGAACTCTATAAGGGAGCAGTTGAATTGTTTTTCTTAATTTTAGCTTATTATACCACAAGAATTGTACTCCCATTCCTGTATATTATTTACCTTTTTATGTTAATTTTGGTATCTATGGCCTTATTCTACAGATATAAATTATGATCACGATGACATCTATGAAAACACTACTTCAATTACCATATTCTCATATATCGTCACTTTCATTCAACATAGTAATTTAGTTAAGCTTATGAATAAACAAAACGAATGAATTATCTACCAAGAACTTGAAAATTCAATTTCATTCATTTAGATCCTACAGTAATTAGCAAATTTTAATTGTACTAAAGATAGTACAGAATAGAATATCTGAACTCATTGGGGTTTTATGATCTGATATCCATTGCAAACCTCCAATCTTGAAAGGATGTCCTGTTTTTCACATGAATTCAAGTTTTATGTTTCTTTAAAATGGTAACTTCTAGTTTACATGGGAATTTCTGAAATGTGCAAAAGTTGTATAGTTTTTTTTTTTTAAACCTTGTCCAACCTCTGCTGATCTATGGATAAATGCAGCTATTTAAATCGGAAATCCGAAAAAGGTAAAAATTGCAAATTTTGATTTTTTCCATTCATACTGGAATCCAAATTATAAGATATTACATTATTTTTCAAACATGGAAACTTGAGTAGTTTATAACCCTTTGCGGTTGATGCCACCACTGTGGCGGCATTCGCAAGTCTTCGTAGAAGTGGGTGCCGCCAGCATAGGGGAATGTCATTCATGATTACCTGGCGTTACCTCTACTTTGAAACCATGTCTTCATATTGGTGATTGTTTTATAAAATATCGCACAAATTCTGTGTTTTAATATCGATATATTAACTTTAAATCCCATACGGAAAATAACTGAAACTCGAAATTTGCTCCGACCTGCTGGCATTCCCATCGGAGAAATCTGTGGACCGCAAAGGGTTAATACAGCATGTATAAGTAATTTGTAACAATACAAAATATTTTCAAGCTACTGTTTCATTTCTAAATCAAAACTTTGTTTTGCCATTATTTAATTCAAGAATGTAGTTAATTACTAATCTACTTGTTCATCTAAGTTTCGCATTTGAATAGCTCTAAAATTCAAAATGATATTGAGGCCAATAAATTCTAACACTGACTGTGCTTTAGTTTTAAAAAAAATATTAACTTACTATTTTGATCTCTCATTTTCAGGGATGAGACTCTTTTTTTTTTTTTTTTTTTTGGAAAAATTGCAATTTAAATTTTTTTTTTCTTTAAAAATCCCGTTTTTTTTTTTTTTTTCTCCTGCAAAAACTTACTTTTTCTTCCGAAAATTCCGCTTTTACACAAAGAAAAGAAACCTTCCTATCTTACGTTTTCGACACCGGCTAGGAAACTAGCCGATTCATCTTCTACTGACGAATCAACATATACCAGCAAGCTCTACAAGGATGAACATTCCAACATTCAGTGCCATTCAAAGTATTAAGTACCACCTTTTTGCAGAAGACAAAACCTCTGGCATATTTTGCAAAAAGAAAGATTTTTTTTTGCATGAAAATATTGAAAAAAATTAGTTGAAAACTTAAGGTCATCTTGTAGGGCATACCAAGATGAATAAAAAAAAACACGGAACAAAAACAAATAAACTACATAAAAAAAGAAACTACTGTCAAAAGAGGCAGCTAAAAAGTTGTGTGCAAATGCAGCAAAAATGCAGAGAATAAGACATAAAAAAATTTTCTCAAAATAAAACATTTACCTAGAATTCTAGAGATAGTGTCGTCCCGACAACTATGTCAGTAATTAAACAGAGAGATACTAATGAAGACTACAAAAAAAACTTGAGCCTTTATTGAAAATAAACTTGCACTGGATGCAAACACATCCTTTATTGAAGAAAAATCTGTCGAAGGTAGGAGCCCTCCAAAACAAGGGGTGAAGCGTGTTAATGGAGATCTGTTACCAACAAAAGCCACACAAATAAAAAAAAACGAAAGAAAACTTCTTTAACAATTAAGGAAATGTTTCAAATAACAATAATGCTAAATGAATCTGTCATTGTAACTACAATTTCTCGACCCCTCTCACTTTATAAGGTGTAAAATCATTGTGCTGTTACTTTTTCAAAAATGTATAAAAATAAAAGAAAACAATTCAGTATATGATACATTATTATAATTTATAAAGAGCTAATACACTTTACACAATGGGGAACTTCAGCATTTTTTTAAAATCTATCTAAAATGCTTCGAAACAAACAATAACATTAAAAAAAAATTCTAGACAGTTTTGTTTTTTAAAAAATTTGCAATCAAAGTTCGCCTCTCAGAAAACGATCCATTTTGGCGCGAAACGGGTCTGACGTCATAGTTTCCCAACAGCGGAGACACACGCTTGCTTCCTGTTCACTCTCTATAGAGATTCTCTTTTTTTTCTTCTATATTTTCTGACTATCGCATCAGATAAAATGTCTGCAAGATGCAAGTATTGTATTGTTCCTAAATGTAGTAATACAACTCTAACGGCACCCGATAAATTATTTATCAATGTGCAAAAAATTATGTTATTCGCAAAAAGTGATGTAAAGCAATGAAGAGAGATCCGAAGCTTAATCCGTAATTATCAGCAAGCAGCATTCGTCATGTCTGTGGAGATAATTTTGATATGAGTTATTAATCTATATTATATCTATTAAAATTGTATATCATGAAGCACAGTAAATTCAGAATTCGATATCTTTTTTGTTTTTAAAAGAAATAGAAGGTGAGGTTAGCCGCCCCCCCCCCCCCAAAAAAAAAGATTTTAAAGCAAATAGTTAAATTTAATTAGTTTTTTCCCCATTTGATTACATGGAATTTATTTTTCTACCCTTTGAGGGGCCCCTCAAAGGTAAAAATATAGAAGATCCCACCTTCTTTAAGATTCTTTTTTTTTTAAAAAAAACTTGCTCTTGTTATTTTATTGCATAAATTTTTTCAATGGATATTCAAATGTTTCTTATATTTTTTAAAAAATTACAGTACTATTGAAAATTGATAAGAATATCTTAAAAATTAGTTTAAATTCATGACTTTTTTGATAATGAAATTCGTTTTCATTCGTAGTTCAACAAAATAATTCACAGAATTAATTTTTAATGCAAAATAAATCCTTTATATTTAATGAATGTATTAAAATCAAAATTTGTCTTCAAAAAGTTAAAGAAGTATGAGGTGAGGTTAGCAGGGGAAAAAAAATAGATATTTTAAAGCAAATGGTTAAATTAAATTTTTTTCCCTCTATTATCCCCTTTTTTTGATTACATGGAATTTACATTTTAAGAAACCATTGATACCCCATAACAATATCAGGAAGTACTGTAAAGAAGAGCCTTGAATTTCATATTTGTTCTGTTTTTTTATATAAGATGTGGTTAAAAGCATAGGTACCTGTATGAGCTCGTATTGAAAGATTACGTGGTAGCGACGTGTAGTTTTAAGGTTCTATTGTTGATTAAGGTTTATAAATAGATTTAATATTGTTTCTATTTTGGCACCGATTTTAAAAAGAATTATTTTATACTTTTCAAACCACGGTTTTGTTTAATTTTTTAAAAGTTTATTTTTTCACATAAAAAGTTAAGCTCGGACACATACATGGAAACTAGCTGGCCTTTAGCGGTTTCCTGCTTTTTTAAAAAAATTTATGCCGATTCATCCACACGGGGATAGTGATGATTTAATAGCATTACTAGAATTAATTTATTTCTTCATTTTCAGTGGATTTTTTATTATGGGAGTTTTAAAGATTTCCTATTTTTTTTTATGCCAAATTCGGTTAACATTAAAAAGAAGTTAAGCTAGAATTCATTTTGTTTCATCGGTTCTGTTTTTTATTCTTCTTATTATTTTTTAAGCACTTTGTCTATCTACAAATTAGTATACACACCATGGGATACTGTTTGGATTCTGAGTTATGACAGGTTTTTTTTTTAGCTAAGTTCAGCATTTTATTTTATATTGTTTCATTGAAGAAGATTGCAAGACAAAAAAAGGAGAAATTTTACTGTTGTGCTTTTATTCCTTGTATCTCGGCCATCATAAAATCGGAATTTTTCTTGAAATACATTGCCATCATTGTAGAATCAATCCTCGGCAAATTATCCGATTTACTGGGTACAAAACCAATATCCATTGTGAAATTGAACGCTGAATGGTTGAAAAACCAAAAACTTCAGTTTTAAAATGTTAGCTGGTACAAACGCCTTGATTCAAAGCAGGGCACTAAAGTAGCGAAAGAAGGAAACTTTGACGTCAGAATCTACTCGGCCAATGAGAGTGTGTTTCGGATTGCATCATGATTCCTGCTATTTCAGTGCATCCTTCGCTCTCAATATTTAAATAAATAAATTTTTATGTAAAATTTCACTTGCATATTTGAAATTAGAATGATTTTTTCTACAAATGCGGATGGCTTTCACGTGTTTTTAAAAAATGCTGAAGTTCCCCATTGCATGAAGCAAAAGAAATTATTTGCCCTTTTTTTTATTTATTTTTTGAGCTAACTTTTATCAAAAGGCTATTAAATATAATTCCTCTCAGATTTCTGTTGGGTGAATGTTGCATCTCAGTGATGTACAAGTGGTAAAAATGTTTTAATATCTAATTTTGTATTTGAAGATGTTGTTTGTTAACTTTTAATGTGAATGATTTAATAATAATTTAATATTTTTCTTATGTATACGTACTGAATTATAAATAATTAAGTAATATTTTCATTATGTTGCATGTTTTGATGTTTTACTTCTTTCGCGTATAAATTATGGTACAAATTTTTTGCTCGCGTATGATTTCAGTCTTTTTGCTTTCTTGCCAATCTCATCCCTGCATTTTGCAACTCCAAGTTTTGTTACTTGGTAATTTAGTGAATTATTTGAATATGTAAACATCAATGAGGAAACTAGCAGTAATGGAATGTACCACATTATATTTCCATCAAATATGTTTACTAAAATAATAAATTTTACATTAACATCTCAACCAATATGTTATATAAATTGTTTTCCCGAGATTTCAAGTTTGATGAAGTTACACTGGTCAGAGAGGATTACCATTGTGATAATATAGATTATTCATAAAACATTAGGGAAAAGTTGCTTTATTGTTTACAAACTTACATAAAAACATTCTTAACTTATAAAGTTTACAAATGAACAATTTTTTGGATTATTTATTTAGAGTATCAATAATATTTAATGAATTACTATCCAAGTGACGATTGTCTTTTAATATAATAGATCTTTGAGGATAACCATCTACATCAACAAACAAGTACCTATATTCATATTTTGACTTTTCTCCCTAAAAATGAGAATAACATATTAGTAGAGTGGCATACTATAACATTTTCTTTTATGTGGGATTTTCAATATAACAGTGACTTAGTCATATTATATTTGTAATTACTCAAGAAAAATTCTTACTTGTCATATTTTACTCGTATCTCCCCTATTTCTGAGAAAACTTTTCAAAAGTCTTCTCAAAGATTATCATTGTTTAGAAAACATATTTTTGACCAAAATTTTTATTTGGGTAAAATCAGGACTGTAACAGAAGGATCTACTGTCATATAACAGATGTCAGAATTATGCTAGGTTTAATAGCATACTTACTGGCCAAGTTTTTTTTTTTAAAAGAACTCATTTGTTGCTGTTCTACCAACATGAAGGTCAACAGTGTACAACTTACTTACTATATTTATCCTATGAGGTGCATTTTAGTTCAACTAAGAACTCCAAATTAAGTTTTTTTATTTCACCAAGGCTTCAAGAAATTGATTATACTCTTGTAATCCCTCAGTGGTGGGCAGTGTAATTGGGCGCAAGAAATCTCAATTGAGAAAAATAATA
Organism: Araneus ventricosus; assembly: GCA_013235015.1. Taxonomy (NCBI): domain Eukaryota; kingdom Metazoa; phylum Arthropoda; class Arachnida; order Araneae; family Araneidae; genus Araneus; species Araneus ventricosus. The sequence continues at coordinate 36,350 of BGPR01008866.1, read as the reverse complement.
GTTCAAACTTAAAATGTTAATCAATGTTTCGATCTTAAAAAAAGTTGCACTACATAATATAATGAAAGGTAACTACAAAATTTTAAAGCAAAGGGATTTTCAGTATTGTATATTAAGCAAGTATAGCAATTAAATTTCTTCTCTGCTAATGTAACAAGAATGCATTAATGATATATTCAGTCTTTTTCATGAATATGCTAAAATGTTCTCGTATCAAACTGCTTTGAGAAGTTGCATGAAAATTAGAGATATGTAACTTCTAATAAATTAAAACTAAATTCTATATGTTTGTAAATGAATGAAAGAAAACTTACTTCAACCATTTCTAAATGAACAGTTCCACTTTTTCTTGAGCCTTCTACATAAAATTTCATCCTCATATAATTTTTTCCATCCTTTTCATACACTAAATGGCTGTAATTAAAAATCTTAAATTAACAATGTATCAAGTCTGTAATTTTAATCTCTTCAAAATTGAAATTATGCTCGTAGTAGAATAAAAATTTAAATTCAAAACCATTAGTTCAAATACAAATTATGTTAAAGTCATGATGTCAACATTATAAACTGTTGTTAACTGGCTTAGAAGCACTACTAATATATATTTTATTAGCCGATATCCAACATAAGACAGATTGAATAAAAAACATTAACTTCACTAAAAATATCTAAATGATGTAAAGAAAATAACATTTGAAAAAGGTTCAGTGAAATGTTTCATTTGATTGTATTTGCATTCTTCAGCAGTCTCAAAATAATAATAAACACATGCATTTAGCCTTAAGTTCAGAAAACACACTAAATAATCAATTATCAAAAATCAATGATGATAAAAAAAGAAATTAATAGAATGATATTAACACTTCATTTAGATATGTAATAAATTAGAATTTCCCCATATTTAAAATAAACCCATTTTGCCATTTAATTTTAACAATAAATGCATTACTTCAATGATAAGATAAAAGCACTTCTACTTTAACTTAAAAGAGTCACGTAAATCTTAACATTTCATGAGCCCTGGTTTTCGGAGAATTACCCTTTGAAAAGTATTTAAACCTGCCAAGTATTTGTAACTCTCTTTTTATGATGTGACACTTCCTGGTAACATGCACTGCCTTTGCATGCAAGATTTCACTCATGGCCATGGCTTCAACTTTAATTTTTGAAGAACATATTGTAATGCTTTATCTACATGAAATAATATGCCAAGACAAGAATAAATTAGATTTTTGGATTATCAATGACTGCCAACTCCTTTTAAGATACCTCTAGAAATTACCCAACTGAAGTTTTCGTTATATATATACAGTAGTCACCGCTTGTAATGATAAAGGATGTAACAATCAATTGTACTGATCAAAATAGTGTGGAATGGATCTCCCATACCTAAACACAGAAAATCTGCCGGTTCTAGTGATCAATTTGCTTGTAGTGATCGATTTCAATGAGAAGACACCACAGAACATATGGATAATGAAGATGAAAAAAAGCCAGAAGAAAAACCACCATCAGTTCAAGAAACTGCAAGCCCTTCATCCAATACCATGCTGAATCTTTTGATGAGCATTTTAATATGAATGGTTTATTCACCAGGGTTCATATTGTATATATGATAGTAAAATTCAGGAGTTTCTAAGGATTTTTTCAGGAGTACAGTACAGAAAATTCAGGAGATAACGTGAAAAAAAAAAAATCAATTGTAGGGGAGAAGGGTAGGTAGTGTGGACAATTTTTATAAAATTACCAAAAAAGTATACTAAATATCAATTCTCCCATCTTTCCCGATTGTGGCCCGGAACATGCGCAGTAGACTCTTTCAGCGCTAAGTAAGGTCAGAAGTAAGAATTCCGGATTCCAGCGACTTTCTATCAATAAGGGAAAATGGAAATGTCATATTTTTATGATATCATAATTTTATCTTTTGCTCTTTTGATTGTAATTTTTCAGGAGACAAAAAGAAATATCAGGATAAAAAACACAATTTTCAGGAGTTTTCAGGGCCCTTAGAAAAAAAAAAAGCAAAATTCAGGAGTTTTCAGGAGGAGTACGAACCCTGATTCACTGAATGCTTGAAAACTAGAACAGGTTACTTTCACTAACATTGTTAAGAAAGCTTAAAAAATTAAAAGTGTACGACTTTTTTTCAGTTCTGTACATTGTATCGATTTTCTTTTTCCAATTAAAACAAATGAGTACATACAATGTTGAGTGGTCTGTTTTTCCTGCTATCCTTGTCAGTGGCATATCTAGGGCAAGTTTTTTGCTCCAATCGTCATCAGTGGCTTAGCAAGGGTAAATGGCTGTTATTTTTTCACCCTTTCATCGCATTTGACTTTAAAAAGTGGTATGAATGTACTAATGTTTTGTTCCCATAGTGCCCCTAAGAGTGGCTCCCCGGTTGCTATGCCTCTGATCCTTGTATACCTATAGATTTGTATTACGAGGGTCATTCAGAAAATAAAGACCGTTTAGTTATACAAAATGAAAAACACAATATTTATTGGAAAAAACAATTCTGATACATACTGGAAGCTTCCTTCACTTCTCCACATAATCACCTCCTACATTTAAACATTTGTCGTATCTGTCCATGAACTTCAGAATTCCCATGTCTTCTACCATACTCTTCTACCGCCAGTTCATTAATCCAGGTGGTGACTCCATTCTCCAACTCTTAATCACTTCCAAAACATTTACTGCCCAGAAACTCTCAGCTTCCTTAAGCTGAAAGAGTTTTTCACAAAGATGGAAATTGCTACGAGCAAGGTCCGGACTATAGGGTGGATGATCAAAAATTTCCCATCCGAATTGATCCAGCAATTCTTGAGTTGCAGCAGCAGTGTAAGGGAGGGCATTGTCATGAAGAAGCACAATTCCTCCAGAAAGCATTCCTCGCCTTCTGTTTTGGATGTCTCGCCTTAGCTTTCTTAAGAGTCTCACAATAACAATTTGCATTGATTGTAGTGCCTTCTGGCATGAAATACATCAAAAGAACACCTTTACGATCTTTTGTTTGAAAGCAGTGAACACCTGGCTTAATGAACTGGCGGCAGAAGAGTATAACATGGGAATTCTGAAGCTCGTGAACAGATACGACAAATGTTTAAATGTAGGAGATGATTATGCAGAGAAATGAAGGAAGCTTCTGGTATGTCACAGAATCGTTTTTTCCAAAAAATATTGTGTTTTTCATTTTGTATAACTAAACGGTCTTTATTTTCTGGATGACCCTCATACTTTTAAGGCATTTTGGATGTACTAATCATTTGGATGAGTGATCACTTTGGCTTTGACCGAAAGTGATCGCTACAAGCGGCGTCCACTGTATAAACATTTTTACTTCTGAATAAAAAAGTTTTTTTCATGCACATTTGAATTAAGATTAAAAAAACTTTAAAACAAAACAAATACCTGACATGTCTGCGACGACCACGGGATGATAGTTCTCCATACCCTTTAATTGGCTCGCCAAGAGTATCAATTACAGTTGCATTACTGCGACATAACTGTAAAGCATCACTATATATTGAGTTTGGACTCTGTCTAGAAAAGAGTTCCCTTAAAATAGCATAGAACATAACACCTAAAACAAACAGATTATTTTTCTTTAATTTTGCGGTACAGTAAATATTATAAAAAGTACTTATATTCAGTATAAAAGAAGAAAATTACCTGTTACACCAATACCAGCAATGATAACACCAAGATATCCAGCATCTTTAGTAGTTTCTTTGACTGAAAATTAACAATAAACTATATATACTCAGGAATAAATGAATGAATAACAACTTAGCATATTCATTTTCAGAGTTTTGAAATGTGGATAAATTAAAAAGAAATAAAATATTTTATTGTACCATCAAGAAATTAATTTTAATAACACAGTAAAAATATATACAGTTTAGCTGAATTTATTTCCTTTTTTTTTACAGTTATATATTAATGGCATAGCTAACATTTTCAATCTTCTTTATATAAATGTTCAAGGTTGAAGAAAATAACTCTGCATCCTTTCAAAGCAGAGATATCAAAGTATCTACATCTGTAATTACAATTTATCATATAGCTGTATAATAATAAATGCAACAATACAGTACTTCCTTTAACAGACGCCTCTCATTACCATTTGTTCCCATGATCCTTAGTTCCTCAATGTGTGATATATTCTATTACTGACTCCGTAGAGACAATATACTAAATAATAGGAAGCTACACATCTACCGATCTTTTGTGTTTAAGCACAGTTCTTCATTCTGCTAAGATATTTATTCATTTAATAAGTTTTATCAAGTTAAAGTTAAAATAAGCATGAAAAAAAAAAGATGTAGCATTATATTGATGAAGATGAACTCCCTTAATAACCGAAGATTGCCATTTAAGAGACATGTGCTTTGCTGTACAACTATCACATACATGCATAATGAAATATTTCAAATGAGTGATCTTTTAGAGTCATTATCCATATTTATTCCGTAAAATTAAGGTGAGGAAAAAACCCACTTATATGAAGTGATTCTTTGGGTATATTGCATTCTTATCCTACAATGTGTTTTATCAAGTGAGCAGCATGAAAACACATTACCAATACAAACATGCCTTTAACAAATAAGCACAAATAGCAGCATAAAAAATCTTATTCAAAAGGCAGGTTTAGAGACTTAATAAAAATTCTAAAAATCTTCTTCCAACAATAGCCACTGAAATCAAAAATAAAAATATTTTAAGAGATTCTGTTTGCTTTTTTTTTCTTTTCAAAAATGGTTATCCCTCAGAAAATAATTTCTTTTGTATCATTTTAGCAAGAAATATAAAATCATTACACACACTTTTTAAGATGCTATTGTTGAACTTATACTCATTAAAAATCAATAAATGATCACCTCCCCCAAAAGAAGATTCAAATACAAATCTAATTAACACTCTTGCAATATTCCTACCTTTTTTGGCAAGTGTGACTGGAGCATTTTCATTTTCTCTAAGTTTAGAGACAGAAGAATCGTGATCTCCACTAGCAGATTTCCATCTACAATGAATAAAGACTGAAGGATACTGTTTTAGACAAACAGTCATTTCTTTGTAAGGTAGACGACTAGGAGAAGGGGTAACATTTTTCAACTTTGAAGACCAGGCGCCAGGTGAAACCAGATGCATTCGAGACCACATTCCTTTAGGAAAAATAAAACTACAGGGTTCGTACACATTTCCTTAAAAGAAAATCAAGGACTATCAAGGACTTTTAAGGACTAAAAAACCAAAAAATAAGGACCTCTAAATTGAATAAACTTAACGAATTGTCGCAAGCATTTTTAAATAAAATCTCATTTTTGAAAATTCAACCTATTAGATGATAAACTATAATATAAAACATAGAAGATACATTACAAATTTAACACAACAAAACTCCTAAAAATATGAGTTAATAAATTGATGAAAAAAAAACCCCATGAAACTGGTAATCAAATTAAATATCTTTTAATTCCAAACTTTTTTCATTCAATTTTACATCCAAGGTATTTATTTTAATTTCTTTTTCAGAAATTGTTTTTCTTAGATCATGCGATTGAATAAATAAATTTATGTCCTTTGACTTTTCAGCCTCATTAGCTAAATCATTTGCTTTCTCATTTGTTTGGTGCATGTCCGTTTGGAGGACCATTTTCTTTTGTTTTAAAAAATCTATTTCCTCCTCTAGAGCTTTTCGTTTCAGTTTTGTTTCAGTCTTTTCTTTGGATCTTTCACTTTCTAAATACTGCATGTATTTTGCTCTAGCTGAGGTGGCAGCCGTCCTCATTTCTTTAGTAATTTTTAAGTCATAAATAGCCCCAGACAGCTTAATAAATTCATGATTTACACGCTGGAAAATATATGAAGCATCTTTTAAATTTTCTATTTCCAGGGCCTTGTTTCCCGGAAAACCTCATTGTCCATGTGACAGTATTAATACCATTTTGATAATCTTCCAAACTTTTTCATAATGATTATTGCTGAAAGAAGTTTGTAAAAAATTATCAAGGGAATCACTCTTTGGATTGAAAGAAGTAAATTCAAATGAATTTGGCTTTACAATATTTAACAGAAAATCTGCATAGAGTAACAAAATTTCGTCGCAATCTTTTCCCAAAATACGTTTATTTTGCAACAATACAATCAATACCTTTTTCATTTTTTCCTGTGCTTTTTTTGGGATATCCAGCCCTTACTCGTGGGTCAATGCAAATCGCAGGTCTTACTAGTGCATAATTCACAGGACATTTCTGCATGAAATGTTTTATCATTGTTATGATGTTTTTCCGACTATCCTGTCTGAGTGTGAAAACATCCTTGTCTGCTAATTCCTTATTTTTTATCTTTTCTTTTATTAGTTGCTCTGCAGCAAATCCTAAATACACTTAACTTTTATCATTATACAAGTTTGGGCCACTGAAGTTGAATTTGCATAAAGTCTCAGGTTTCTCAATTCTTTCATTCTCTGGTTTCAAAATTTTGAAATGTTGAATGCAATCATTAACAAGATTTAAAAACCTCACTGGCAAAAAATGGAAGTAAAGGTTTATCACTTTGATACTGTTCTGAAAAATGGTAACAGCACTTTTGACAATCATTCCTATGGAACCATGGACCGATAAAGGCCATCTGTAACTCCTCCCTTATTTCCCAAAGTGTATGCGATGGATATGGATTCGTAGAACGCGGGCAGTGTCGTCCCCCCGCCCCCACCGCATTCCGCGAGAGCTACGTCGACCGAGATTAGAGCCGCCGAGAAGGAGGAATTAGAAAAACGATAATCGGTGAAATTTTAAATTTGTTAATAATGGCAGAGTAAAAAGTAAGGACTTTCAAGCACTTTTTAAAAATGGGGCATAAAAATAAGGATTTGTAAGGACTTTTAAGGACTAAATGTAAAAGTAAGGACTTTTAAGGACTTGTAAGGACGCGTACGAACCCTGAACTACATTTCCTATTAAAGAATTTTAATGAAAATTTGATAAGAGTATAAGAAATAAAAAATACAAACAAAAACACTTATAATAGATTTTGTTGCAGTAATATACAGATAAAAACATCTGTTCAAAGATGAATTTGATAAACTTTTTGAAAATAGAAATCAACAGAATTCTGCAGAAGTAAAATTTTTCAAACTCTCATTTTAAAAATATATTCTTCTCTGGTAAGGAAAATTTTGTCATTATCTTCAGCTACAGGTCCACAAAAAATTCATAGCTTTCTGCATTTTGCTTAAAACGTTTGATGGACTAATTTAATTAAATTTATTTAAAATTTTAATTCAAGTTTGATATTTTATTACAATTTCAATCACGACTTTTAATTCCCTAAGGGGCCAATTAATCTGATCTAATAACATTAAGCTCTGATAAATAAGCTTTTAAAGTGGGTAAACCATGCTATATTTATGTAATTGAATCTTTGAGATCAAAAGAATTTTTTAAATTTGGATTTTTAAAAACCAGAGACATAAATATGAATTCCCTGGTTATAGAGTAAAAAATACAGGGCAGAAAAAATAGTTTGGCTACTTAATGGGTTAAAAACTCATTTTTAAAATGGTGATTCTAATGATATTTCAAGAGGGTACAGTGACTGACTAAAGTATAAAAATAGATATTCAGATTTATTTTCATAGATTTTGTTAGAAATTTTTATATATTCATCATTATTTCACTAATTTACGATTAAAATCACTCTACTTTTCCTAAAAGCACTCTTACGCACAACATTATTGATACCTCAGATACATTTTATTACTAATATCAAGGAACCCGGAGAAGTAGAAAAAAATATTAAAAATTTTTTAATGTAGGGTAGATGCTCCACTTTTGGCCACATTGGATCTGTTTTTCCAATAATTAACCAGTAATTTCAAATTAACTAATAAGAAGCATTACAATAGTTTAAACAATCCTTATTTTACTATTTTCAATATGATTGGTTCATTTCTCTCAAGCATGTGACTTGCAAAAAAATTAAATGCATGATCATGTATTGTATACTCACAACTGTTAAGGTTTTAGTTAAGGAACAAGTATTTGCAGTTTTTCATCATCAAGATCTCAGAATTAAATGATTAATATAAAACTGGTTATCCTTTTAAGGTTTATGAGGTAAGCTTCCTTTTTATTCCGATTTCATATCAAAATTAATTATTTTTAAAATGAAATGGGTGATGGGCAAAACCGGTACTTTAAATTTACTATATGTGCCAGTTTTGGCCATGCAGGTGGCCAAAAGTGGAACACTACATGTTCCGGTTTTGGCCACAAAACTCCATTATTGTGTTTTTAGCCATTACATAAATTTAAGAATATCTGGATGAAATAAAATCAACTGATTTAGTTTTGTTTCTAAAATAAAAAGTAACTGATATAGCTTTGTTTCTGAAATAAAAGGAACTGATTTAGTTTTGTTTTCATTTCACATAGTAATGGCTCCAATTAAAAATAAGAAGACAGGTAGCATTGCCATAAAAAGATTTTGCTACTCACCATCTGAAGTTAGTAATGCAGTTAAGGTAATTCAAAATGTTTGATGATGTTTTTAACATTCAAAATGGAATGTTAAAAACATCTCCATTTTGAATGTTTATCTTACATTTATTTTAGAAAATTTCAACTTGAGGAACCTGATTCGAGTGATGAGGAATATTCTTTTATATATGCATGGATTGCTCTAATTTTAAAAATGATTCTGGTGAATTTTATTAATGTTGCAATTAAAAATTATAAAAATATATATTTGTGGATATTGTTAGTGAGTATAATAATGCAAATTCTTGATTTGTAAGATTTTTTAAAAATCTATGCTTTTAAAATGTAAATTTATTCCTCTCCCCATTTTTTTGTTTCATATTTTATCAAAAAAAGTTAAGCGAGTAATATACAGTTTGTACTTTATCAACCAAATTGAAGTATTGTTTTCTGCATTCCTGTTTCTTTTTTCAGAACTGAAATTTGCAGCTAAAATCAGCTTAGGTAAATTTTATTAAATATCTTTATAAATTCATCAAAAAAAATCACATGTAAAATAACAGAAAATAATGTACTAAAATACATATTGCTTAAAAATGATTTATTTTTACTTAAAATTCATTAAAATATCTGATAAAAGTATAATATTAGTGTGGCCAAAACTGATGCAAATTGGGTTAATTTATTTAAAAATTCATAACTCAAAATCTAAAATATTCTTCAGAAAAATTTTATAACTAGCAGAAAGCCAATAAAATTTTCTAAAGAATAGTACAAGTATAATTTAATATGCTTTAAACAGTCATCCACTGTGAAATTTCCATTTCAAATTTTGTCTTAATGTGGCCAAAACTGGAGCATCTACCCTATATGAATTTGTGAGAACGGTTAAAATTTATTCTACGGTGCCCACTTACTTCATTCCTGTTAGGATCGCCAACTTTTTGCCACCAAGAATGGAGATAAGAGAACATTTGTTTTGGTTGCGCAATGATGATTTTAACGAGTGAGATGTGTGCACGCGCGGAAATTGATCTTTTCATCGGTGTTTTGCACATGACGCAACATTGCGATTCGTTTTGATTGCTTTGTTCCGTTGATCTGCTTCATATGATTGGTCGATTCAATCGAATTTGATTAAAAAATCGTTTGGAATTCTTCAGAATGATTTTATCATTTTGTTACGTGCGCTTCGTACAGCTATTATTGATTATGGCTCCGAATTCTGGGAACATTGGTTTCCTTTCGACGTACCATCAGCTTCAGACCAATTTGAAATAGGTATGTGAAGTTTTAACTACACTTTTCTCATTTTTGAACATTTTCATTCACTTTAGGTTCAGAACTTTGTATGTTATTCTGCGTTTTTGCTTCTCAGTGAATAAGCGAAGCTACTAGTGTCCTGCTTTCCAGAAAGCGAAGTCGCTGATGTTTTTTTACGTTAAAAAAAATTGTCTGGTATACACTTGAAATGCCGAAGGCATTGCATGCTCAATCTCTCCTTTTCAAATGAAGCATGCACAGTAGAGCAATGAAAAGCGCACTGCGCATCCAAAACAGTATTTGGCGACAGCAAATGAAATTGCATCAAGAAAAATTGGCAAGAAGCATGTGGGCACCATAGAGTAAATGTTTACCGTGAGAAATTTATCTATTTCTTGTAGATAGTTGTATCTTTCAACATTCAAAGACAGTAGGAATTTTTCTAAGTTCTTTTGAAGGTAGACCACTTAAACAACTCAAATGAATTACACAATGCAAAGTTTTATTCATCTGATTTTTTCACTAAAAAGACAAAAATTATCCATTAATTATGCTTGCTTGTTCATTTAAATTTATAAGATAAATAACAGTTCATATTCAGAAAAGTACTAAAATATGAAATATTTTTTTAAACACTGTATATTACATCCAGTTTACAAGAAGTTCTGCACCATCGACACTTATGTCACAACACAAACACTACATCCTACCCCTGCTCCTAAGACCGTGTCGATCCCTTACCAGTTTAAACACTGTCCCCAACACTCATGTCAGTAAAATTCACTAAACAATCATTCACTACAGTGTATCTTGATAATTTGTTTCTAAATTTTGCCAGGAAGCTAAAAACATTAAATGGACTATCCCTTAATGAGCGTTTCTCCATAACCCTGCAGCATTTTCCTTGATAAAACTGAAATTCATCATAACTAAATAATTCCCAATTTATACCCAAATTTTTTTCAAAAATCATGCCAAGTATTCTTAGTTCATAAATTTAAATTCCAAGCCGCTTGTTGTATTAAATAAAAAAAGAATGACATTCAAGTACTTAAGTACTGGAACTTCCAAAATATTTTCTATATGTAAATGAATTATGCCATTACCGGCAGAAGAAGCAAAAAGTATCATGTGACTGACTAGTTAGAACAGGTTTCATCCAGTTTTAATATGTACAGCATATACACATTGCTGGTGATTACGGGCATACAGGCCATCAACAGGAAGGCCAAGTTGTGGGTGCCCCATCTTGTATGGGTGCCAGTTCACAAGTTCCTTCTGATATCAAATTACCTGTCAAAACAGCACATTCTGGTACTTTTACAATCAACTTATACCCTTGATTTCATCCCATGTGACTGTTTCCTAGGATGGAGAATTTGCTTCAGGGGTCACAATTCTGAAGTTCCGAAGGAGGTAGCAAAAGAAGGCTTGTAATTTGCATTGACATCTCTGCATGAACAAGGGCAAAAATTCATAGTCGCAAGGGGTAGTTACTTCAAAAGTAAATGAAATAAACAGGCTTTTATCTGTATTCATTCTTAAGTAATTAAGTAAGTTTCGATACTTTTTGAAAGTAGTGATAAATGCCCTTATAATAATTTTGCACCATTCAAAATTTTTTTTCGACTGGTAGAAACTCTGCAATAAAAACCTATCACAATAAACAGAGGCAAAGAAGAGTTTCCAATGCAAGCATTATTTTTTCAACATTTTATGAAAGTCAAAGAAATTAAATACAGAACTGACAACAAGCATAATGTTTTCAATTAGATCATTTCTGAAAGTATTGATGTAAAATTTATTCATGCTATATTCTTTGGATCTGATTTCATAAAAGAAATTCTTATGCATGCTTAATTTAAAAATAATCTGAAAGTAATAGTAAGTGTCAGAAATTATTAAACACAGTTAAAGAATTTTGCTGTTTTTTATGTTAAAACATTAAACCCATTGTTTCAGATTTTGGTGTAGCCACTTCAGAAAGATAATTAAAAAAAAAGAACATGCATTTTTAAAGCAAAACCTTATGTCATGCCAAGACCAATACTCCTAAAAAAATCATCACAAAATAAATTTCCAATTATAACCAATTTAAATGCTCATGAAAGATAATTCAGTATGGAGGAAATAATTGTTAAAATATTACAAATAACAGGCAAGTTCAGAAACATCATATACAAGTTCTGCATGATTTCAAAAGGCTTCAATGTCATCTCTAGTTTTTACTGTAAGCCCATTCATATATGCATTAAATAGATTGGGAGGTTCGTTAGTTAGTGATAATATTATTTAAACAGCTTATGTGAGCATAAATTTTTGAGGCAAGATATTAGTCTATTGGCATCTAAAAAAATACCGTCGAATCACACAGGTTCATTAATTAACTTAAATGAGTGTACCATTTGCCAAAAAAATGTTAAAAAACTGACAATTGCAAGGAAAAATTAGTTAGTAACAATCTGCAACTGAACTAAAACTTCCGTACCAAGTCTTACTGCAAATGACAATTACACTCTAGTTGAGGCGTTTCTATTGAGATTTATGCTTGCTTTTCAGCAGAGATATCTCCACTTTTCTTTGTTTCTTTTAATGATATAGACTACTTATGATTCTTCATCATACAAAACTTTACATGTACTCGTACTCCGTTCCGAAATCTAAATTAAAATATAAACAAACATTTCATACTAAATTTTTACTGTTGCCAGATATTTGAAAGGAATTATTGATTTAACATAATTTCGCTTATATATTTAGTCATTTCATGTGACAATCTAAGTCGACTTGAATTAAATTTCAGCTGTATTTTTATAATTATTTTATTCCATTCCAAAGCTGATTCTGTCAGAAGCAACGGATTCACCCCAACCTGGACCCGGATCCAGTCATTCATTTTGGTGATCCGGATCTCCCGACTCGTTCGGTTATGATCGGCACTTTTGTTGTAAACAATCATATTTTGAATTTCGAAGCGGCGAAACAGTGTTTTATCACTGCATCTAATTGGAAGTAAGGGATAATAGCCATTGTTGCTTCAAATCCCGTAACACAAGTTCAAGTTCAGTGTTTTATGATTGTGAAGAAAGGATGTCTAGTTTAAAAATGTGAGTTTTATAAACTTGATGAGAGCAATTTTCACATAGTGTAAATTAAATATGTTGTCAGATATATTTCGAAAGTGGAAAAAAATATTTATTTTTTTTATATTACGAAGATGTTTATGTAATGGTGGGATTGGTATTTGTTGTAAAAATCACCACGAAAACTTGAAACGGTTATTTTTCAGAATTTTTCTGCGGTATTAAGGAAGTGCGATTGACTACGTGGGTAATTTTAGCCCCATTTCAAAAATCCTGAAAGCTACCTTGGAGTAGAAATACGACTTGATTTCAAATAATTCTGAATGTTAGTGTAATATATATACGTAGATGCATTCAAAGCATAAAGTGTACTTTAAAAAAATTATTAGAAATTAGTTATTGTTTCATATAATTTCTCAAAATTCATCTTTTTGGTTTCAACATGATATATTTGCCAAGTTTAATTAACTACAACTAAATTTAGCTTGCTGGGTTTTTTTTTTTCGGAGGGAAAGGGTTAAGTTATTTGAATTGCATGCTTATATTTTTCTTCGCTGCAACTAATGACATCACAAAATTTGTAAAAAGCTATGAGGTAAGGTCATAAATTTGCTGTATCCAGATAACAATAACTCTTGATAATGGTTTGCAAACCTCTATGAATGAAGGTACTGAAAACTTCATGCTGCAGTTGAACTCAACTTCAGAAGGCAGATAACTTGATTGTATTTTTAAATTAAGTTTCCAACTTTGAGATTGTAAGGATGACTGAAAATTTAACATGAAGTCATTTCAATAATGCATTTTTATTTTCTGGAAATTTCTAAGGGTAAACTTGGAGTCTATGGTGCTGCCCTGCTTCTCGCCAATTTTTCTTGGCGCAATTTCATTTGCCATCGCCAAATACTGTTTTGGATGTGCAGTATGCTTTTTATTGCTCTCTTGTGCATGCTTCACCTGAAAAGGAGAGATTGAGCATGCAATGCCTGCGGTATTCCAAGTGTGTACCGGGCAAATTTTTTAACTTAAAAAACATTAGTGGCTTCGCTTTCAGTATAAGGCCTATTCCACGGTAATGTATGTGACATTCATTCTATAGGATATGTATAAATATGTGATATGTGTATGTATAAATGTAGCAAAAAGACAAAAATCTATTTTGTTACACAGTTTAAAAGGAAATCTGGTAAACAGTAATGAAATTCATATTCAAATTTTGATGGTATTTTTACATTCTTTTTAGTTAGTCACGTATGTGACAAAAAAAGGAAGCGTGATTTGACAACACTAACTTTTTTTGAAAAATTCAGTGAATTATACGCATGAAATATGCTAAAAAAATTTTTGGCATTAGAAAAAGAATCAACAAAGCCAAATTATTAGCTATTTTAAATATTATTTTATTTTACAATTTTTAACAAAATATAATTTTGCAGGTCATGTATGTGACATGCAGTCATGTATGTGACATCGTTCAATTTTACATAACTGAATTTGGAAAAATTACAATATTGCGACTGTTAATTATGGCTGTTGGCAACACTTTAATTATATCATCATGTTGAATAATTCCTGTATCATTTTCTTGTTAAATGAAGTTAAGTATTGACACTTGCTTTAAGAAAACTACATTGATATCAGTTTCATCTAAAGCAGATACTTTCGCAACATAGGGCTTCCATGATCTTTTCCCAAACACTTTTACTAGTACAAACATGCCAAGTGAAATATTTACAGATGAAGTGTGATTTTCTGCAGATGGTTGGGTACTTTTGAAACACTGATCTGTATTTTCACATTAGCATAACTCTTGTATAGGAGTATCCAAATTTTGTTGGCTGGTAAACAAACAGATGTGGTCATCAGAACTGTTAACGATATGTGCTTTTTTAATTCCGGGAACATCCTTGGCTAAATTCCAATTAATCTGGGTTTTATCTATGTCATTCTGCAACATAGAAATGACAGTAATGTTTGGTACTACTTTTGCAGCAACTTTAGCAAAGTAGATTGCATTCTGTACTATGGCTCTTCTTGCCTTCACTTCTGCATATACTCTGGATTTAGCGGTTCCTCCTATACCATCAACAACTCCCTTTCCATGGGAAATTGCTGAATATTTCCATTCGAAACCCGAAAGACGCTTTTGTATTTTGGATACAAAGAAAGTAACAAATAAATGTGTTTTTTAACTCACTGGATAGGCCGTCACTCCAAATGATCAATTTTGGTTTATTTGCTTGAAATTCAATAATTTCAAGAAGTTTTAAAATGAAAGACACAGAGAGCTTAGATTTATCTTTGGTATCACTTACAATAAGATAACAGTGTGTTTTTTGATTATTTTCAAACAATGCAGATGTAAACAAAGTTACATTTTCTCTGCTCCAAAGTGCAGATTGTATTTCATTTTGCCACTCACACGAATAACTCATAGCAAAATCTACTTGCAATACAACAGTATCACTTTGCTTTATATCAGATTGAAAGGCATCAGCTTGGATCCGTTTAATTTTTATGTTGTTGCTTGAAACTTTGAAAGTTTGCTAAAACATTATCAGTCAATTCAGCTACACAACCATTATTGCTTTTCTTAAAGAAACGCGTATTTTCTGACTGAACCCATTGATGCCACAGAACATTAGAAGTATTATTTAACCCCTTTTTGCCAATAAAAAGCTAAAAGCAATTCCCCTGCATTACACTTATCGCAATTTGTTTCCCAGCACTCCAATCCCGAGTCTGAATTGCAGAGCACTTCTTTCCAAAAATCGTTGTAGTTAATATTTAATTCCTTTAACAACAGAATAAAATTCTCATGACTCTTGCATTTACAGTGGTCACTAGGAGTGTCTTTAACAAGAAGAACATTCTTTGGTCTTAAACTGCAAAACTTTGAATATCCTAGTATTAATGCTTGGATTTTCTTCTTTAAACAAAGCAAGTGCTTCTTTCATTTACATTGTAAGATAAAGCTTACGCACCCCTTTTTCCTATTTCCCCAAATTGTCATTTCGTCATGCATTCCTGGAGCACTATACACTATATCTGTTCGGCATAAGAATTCTGCCACAAGTTCTTTGTTTGGATTATCATCACTAACATTGGGTTCTCTTTCCTTTTGTAGTTTCAAACCCACCTTTTTCACTAAATTGCTCACAACCATTCGCTTTCGAGGTGACGTTGGTAAGGCATTCCAAGTTTTCTTTACTGCTTTGCCAAGCGTTTGGGGAATTCTGTAAGAAGATTCTTTTGAGGTAGTCACAGTAGAAGTATTCAAGCTTGAAAATTTAATAGAAGTATTTAACTTCTTGGCTGCTCTGCATTTCCTCTGCCTTTCTCTAGCAGCTTCTATTTGTTTCTTTTTCTCTTTTTTGTCATAGTTATTGCCTTTGTATCTCTTAACTTTTTTTGCCTTAACCTTTCTTTCTCTTTAAAATTAGTATCATTTTTTCCCTCTCATAATATATCTTCTGTTTAGCATTATTCTTCGTTCTTTTTTCATCATCCATGTTTTATCCTTCAAATAACAAAATTACATAAAGATGTTTATAGATTGTAAAAACTCACTTGCTGCATACTTTAAACACCATGTGCTGGATTTAAAACAAACAGCAAGTCTCAGTTAGAAAAGTAACAAGAAGCCATGCCATCTGGTGGGATGAACTTACAACATTTGCTATGCATTTGTCAATTTCACGTCACATACGTGACTGCTTGAAGTCACATACCTAACCACAATGTCACATACCTGACCATTAAAAATTATAATTTAAATATAATATTTTTTTAATTTTTGGATGTAATTTCATCAAATAGTATGATTATATTTTGCAAATAATAATTTAGAATTTTATCTCAATTTAATGACATAGGAAACAAAAAACATGCATTAATGGTCATGTTTGTGACTCCCCACAACCTCGATAAGTTTTGATTGTTTAAAAAATATCAAAATAAGCATTATTTTGTTATGTTTTGATATATTCTTACTAAAAATATATTAGTAATTGAAAATTAAAATATTATAGTTACCTATTTTAAAAATGAAGGAACTGTAGAAGCCTTAAAGAAATACGTGAATAAAACAGACCATCTGGAATTTTTGGAATATGTCTTAAAATATGCTATTTATGATGAGACTAATGTTTTTAAACAAAAATAAAGTAAACTACCAGAAAGATAAGATATTTTTCATTAAGAATATGTGCCACAGTCATGATAATATATAAAAAAAAATTTTGCCCCTTGGTTTCAAAATCCATGGAATGAGCCATAACAGGAAACTAGTAGCTACGCTTTTTCATTGAATGTTAGGAATCCAGATTTAAAAAAAAATTCCGAAAACGAAAATTTATGCACGCAATGCCTGCGGCATTTCAAGCGTGTACTGGACAAATTTTTTTAACTTAAAAAAACCTCAGCAGCTTCGCTTTCAGCGTAGTGGAATATTTGTAGCTTCGCTCATTCATTGAGAAACAAAACTCGCAGAATAACATACACAGTACTGAACCGATATTCAAACCGAAGAATTCCAAACGAAGTTTTATTCAAATTCGAATGAATTGACCAATCATATAAAAAAGATGAACAAAATAGTCCAATCGAAACGAGGCGCAATATAGCATGATGCTCAAAACACCACTGAAAAAATCAATTTGCACACATGATACTCGTTAAAAACATCACTGCGCAACCAAAACAAATATTCTGTCATCTCTGTTCTTGGCGGCAAAGATTTGGCGATCCTAAGAGGAACGAAGTAGGTGGGCACCGTAGACTCCACATTAACCTTCTAAAGATGTAGAAAATACCATATTGAGAAATATCTATGATTTACATTTTATTCCCACAATAAAAATAGGCAATTTTAAAGAGTCTAGTTCATTCCAAGTGCTTTCCTCAAAATTGATTAAAATTATATTTAAAGTGCTATATTTTATTGTTCTTACAAATATAATCAATCAAGGAGTAGAACAGTTGAGGAATTTTTGTTGCTTGATTAAAGTGATATAATTAGCATTTATTAATAGGGATATTCTCAAATAGTTAAAAATTGAAGGAAAAAATAAATTATTCATACTCTTATAATTAAGCATGCATATGAATATATGGGACTATGGAAAAATGGTCATTCCTAAAATTATAATCCCACTAAATATAACAAATAGAGGCTGCAAGCTGCTGTGCAAGTTCTTTTTAACTTTTTAGATATTTTATTTCGATTTTAGTAGACATTAAAAATTGAGTTTAAATATTTTAACCTCTTAACTGCTGAGAAAATACTAAGGAATTCACTTTCTTGTGGCACCTGATTCTACATGATCTACTTTTATTATTATCCTTACAATAACCTCCAACTCCCCTATTCTAAGACAAGGGTATATCCCTGGTATATACTTATTCAAGGATAATTTATTGCATTCCAAAGCAGTAGGCATAGTTATGTTACTGGCCATACATTTTAGAAGAAGATATTTGTTAAAGGTGTATGACATCTGTACATAGACTTTGCAAGGCATATATATATATACCTGCAGCAGTTGAGAGGTTAAACAGTTTGTTAAAGTCCAGTAAGTGATATTCTACATAATTCACTTGTAGTATAGGTGTGCAAAGGGTTTGCAATACATTTGAAAAATGCTTGGATTTTGGGTCATTCCTAAAATTACAATTCCACTAAATATAACAAATAGATGCTGCAAGTTAACTTGAACAAAATCAATTCCAAACTTAGAAAAATACTTGTTTCAGCCTTGCCAGAATGCTCACGGGAAGTTGTAAAGCCCAAATTGACTTTAACTGCTATAAAACTGAAATTCAAAATCAATGGTTTAATTTAGTAATATTGTTTTTATTGCAATAAACATTTTTAGCTTGTATCCTAAATTTTCTGTATAGCTTGCGAAAACACACACACAACTATCAGCACTTAAATGATTTACAACAATTTTTAAAAAATACAAATTTATGCAGAATTGCTCTATCATATGATGTTTGAAATCATGTTACTTCTTAATTTACCATATTTTCACTTCTAGTTGGTATTCAACCATAGTATCAAAGTAAATAATCTGATTTATGTTTTGAACTTGAATGATGGGAGTTATGGGATTTGAAGCAACAAAGGCTGTAATCCCCTAGTTCCAAGCTAGACACAGTATAGTTCGTTCCAAAAAAACGACTCCATATTGATGATTAGATCAGTCCATAAAAAGTACTGCGTCAATCTGTCCATGCAGAGAAAGTCCGAAATTGACGGTCTTGGGCGGCGAAAAAAAACCAAAAAAACAAGAGCCACAAAGAAAACGCAACACACGATGCCAAAAGGATGCGGCTAAGAAATATCAAAATACTTGAGGGCTTGAATGAAGATGGTCAGATTCTTCTTGTTGGTAAAGACATGAGATAGAAGGACATCATAAGTAATGTTAGGTTCAACGATGTTCAATTTGCTCCAGAGAATAACTCTGAAAGATGCATATTTTTTGCACTTTAAAAGGATGTGAGAAATATCATTATTTTCATTACAGACAATGCACAAAGGGTTGGGGTGAAGGTTGAATCTATGAAGCAGACCTGGGGTTATGATAGTTTTACTAATTATGCGTGCAATTAGTCTGTCCTGCACTCTGTTTTTAGTCCATTTAGAGATGGTTATAATGTCCGGAACATTTCCAATCATTGCTTGGTATTTGCTTCTACGGTAGTTGTCATGCATTATTTGGATTGACTGTTTTTTTAAGTTGGAAATAATGTCCTCTGAGGCGATCCATTCTATAAATGACGTGGAATCAGTAACTTGCTTTGCAAGAGAGTCTGCCTTTTCATTCCAAAAGATGCCGGAATGACCAGAAACCCATAAGAGGGAAATATTTTGATTCATACTTTTTCTGACATGAATTTTTGAAGCCAGACGTTGAATGACCTTGGGAGAGTGAAAGGTTTTTTTTTTTAAGTGAAGACAGTGCCAAATAACTGTCTGATAGGATTAAAAGATTTATGTTTTCTTTTTTTGGTTTGTTAGTCAGGTATTTGGATCTTTGATAGAAGTTCTCGCTGGCTATAATTTTACCTAAGATGGGGAGGATGAATTTGTTGTTTTAGAATTCAAGCCATTGATAAATGTTTTTCAGAATGCTTACCACCACGTACTTATTGAATACTAGCTACCTTTGGTGACCAGCTTGTTCGCTGGGAATATGATTTCAATTGAATTTTGCATCTCTTTATAGTCATGGTTCCCTTAACAACATAATTTTAAACTTCAGATTGTGGTAGGTATTTAACCTATATTCTTTTCGTGGCCTTGCACCTGTTCTGTTCATTGTCTACATAAATGTCCTTAATAGTCAAATAACTGACCATGTTATGTAACATCTAATTGCATGTTGTCAGCACCATCTTCACTTTCTTATCCCTCTTGCATAATATTCATTTGATTTCAACATTAAAATGGTGCAGCACATTTTATGGCCAGCGGCATGTTAGCTGGATTAAAACATGCTGAAAAAAGAATTAAAACATAGCAATCATAATCATTCAGCTTACTTCCAGTAAGTAATAAGCGTACTATCTTGGAGGACTTTGATTATATAATTCACAGAAAATTTATGAAACAGGAAAAGTAAAATTCATTAGCATATTACTTTAACTTTCAGCAGTGGAAGAGAAACTCACAAATTAAATATTTGTTTAACTAATGAAAACAGTTTGAATTGTGTTGCAACAATTAAAAGTATTGTTATTAATTATGCTAAAAAATATTTTTTTAAAATTTATTAAAATTAGAGAAAACATTTTATGGCAACTTAATTGATATCATTGAAAAGGTAGTTTTTTACACTTTCAGATGGTGTGAAAATGATTTTTGTGCTATAATATTTCCAGAAGTTATTAAGGAAAAATGCCAAAATTTTACTTAATTTTTAATTAATTGAAATTTCAAAAAAGAAGCTCTGAGGTGCACACTCCAACCCTCCAAAGTATGTTTGTGCCAAATTTTGTAATTCTATGTCCAGAGGTCTTCCCTGTAGAGCACACACACACACACATTCTCCTTTTTTTTTTTTTTATTAGTAGAGATAATTGCGGAAAATTTTACTATATTAAAGAAACAACTGTATTGTTCCAAGAAGTAAAAATTTTAAATATAGAGTAATCTGAAATAATTACTGAAGATCCCATTTTTACAACATGACTTCTACAAATCACAAATGATTGTAGCAGCAGAGTTGATTTGTTACACTTGTAATCTTTCCTTATAGAACATTGCAAGATCTATACTTATAAAAGGCAATGTTTGTGTGTGTGCTTGTGTACGATGTACAGATGATTCTATTGCACTTACAGCCTTGAAATTTGGCAGAGAGGTAGACGTAATGGTGACTCAATGCACATCGAAGCCGGAATTTAAAAATTTAACCTAGAAAATGTTTTATTTAGTATTTTGTGTTGTTTTGGTTAATTTTTGGCATGTTTATGGCTGTAGTATCTTTTCTAATGATCACTGAAAAACATTGAATGCACCATCGGATAGAAGAAACAATTTTAGTTCTAATGAAATTTGTTTTGAGCTTCAAATGTAATTTACTGAATTTTGAGAAATTTTTAAAAAGTAGTCAGTTTTGCCATCAAAATTTTATTTTTGTTTTAAATTTGCTGTATCCGACGTTCTAATAACACTATTATTTTCAATTTTTATCAGCTTATAACTGGAATGGTTCTGTCAGATTTAAAACTAGAACGGTTAAGATAGCTTTTTCCGTTTTTTTAAATTAATTTTTTCCTGGTCAGTTGAAAGATATTTTTCTCTATCGAGCATACTCCCGCAGAAGTTTCTCCAGAGCCTTCCCAACATTCATTGTTGCAATTTCGTTGGTTGATGCTGCAGAGCGCAGGATACGTCATAACCTTCAACTGAATGACTTCGATTATTATTTTCGACAGTGTCTTAACATGTTTATGTCTTGGATATTTTACTTGTTGTATAATAATCATTTTAACTTTGCAATTTTTTAATATTGTTTTGGATTAACATACTCTGTAGTGTTTTTCTACAGTTGAAATGTCATTATCGCGAAGAAAAATAAGCAGGAAAATCAATAATGTGTATCTTTTGTTTTGTTTTCAGAACTTTTTCATGTCATTGTGGGCATTTTTTTTTTTCTCTTTTTTTCATTTTGTTGAAGTCCTGATTCCACGTGCAACACCGTGCGCGTACTGCTAGTATTTTATATAATTAGCCACATAATTTTATGTCCATTGAGAATTTATAGATTTATAGTACTTTTGCGAGTTTATGTTTTGTATTCAGCATTTTTTAAAAATAATGGTCATTTTTACACAAATATTTCCTTAATTATTCTATTTCATTCTTTATAGAAAATGGTTATATGCATTTTAATCAGGTTTTTAATTAAGTAGTTATAATTATACATTTTGAAAAATTCAGCTATTAATATATATATTTCAAAATCTCATCATTTCTTAAAAGATTGGTTTGTGGAGATGTTGAAGGTCATTTCAAAACTCTCTTTGCCAAAGTTGGAACACTTCATCAAAAGAAAGGCCCCTTTGAGGTATGATTTTAACTTGATCTCTGCATTTATTTGTATTCATTGTTCGTGATTATCAGAATGTTTTCTAGATTATTGTTCTTTTTTAGTACTGAATTATTTTTATTTTGTTGAATGTGTATTCATTTTCGACAGCTTAGTAGCAAATTGCAAAAAAGCATTCTAAAACGTATAGTTACTATTCTTGTAACAAAGTTCATGTAGTGAGTGTTGAAACCACAGAAATAAAAATTTATAAAACTGCTTGTTTCATTTAAATTTATTTCCTAAATATCTGCTGATATTGTATAGGTAAACTATGCTGTTGAATTTCTGATAGAAGGTACTTAATTCTGATGACTTGGGGCTATGAAAAAAAATTTCATGAAATCATCTGGGAAGACTCAATTTTTTTTATTTGAATTATAACAGAGTTGAATGGTGATCAGGATTAGTCTATCACTGAATATATTAAAGAATAATAAGCTGTAATTATTAAATGGGTCATTCCATGTCAAATCAACACACTCTATAAACTTCACCATCTCAGATTTTCATGAAATTTGGCGCATGTGTACTATTGATATAGACTTGGAAAAATACCAAATTTCATCAAGATATGTGGACTCCTTTTTGAATTACAGTAATGTAAATTTTCAAAATTTTTCCCAAAAGCCGTAAACGGAAAATTTTTGAATTGTTCTAGGAGCTCTCCTAATTGAGCTGAAGAGCTGGGACAGGTGTTATTTTACAGCATTTTGCATGCTCTTTCCAATGATATACAACATACTATAGATTAGTATACAAATTGTTTTTGACAAAATTTAAATTAAAATTTTAAATTTTTCAAAAAGTGCATATTTTAAAATTTTCAAATTAATTCCATGAATAGTTTGTATTGTTGCAAATCATCTGGCAAAATATTAATTTGGGATGATAATGGGTTAATAGTTAAAACAATTTTAAACTGAAGCTTGTTTTTCATTAATTCCCTGTATTGAGCTGAATAATACAAGAATGCTAATATTTACACTTCCGTGAAAATAAATATGAATGCTACCCTGGAGAAAGAATACAGTAATGAGTCTCAAATAATTAAATTGTACATATTTGTACTTTGGCAGAATACTTATTAGCTTTTATGAAGAAAAAGTTATTTTTACTTAATCAAATTATTTATTTTTCTTCAAAACATAGCCGAGCCACTAGTTTCCTTCATAGACAGTCGTGATGTAGCCTGATATGTCTTCTAATGTAAGGTTATTTGGATATTTTGACACTTCTTTTTCCCAACCCTGCAAATCATATGAAAAGTATTTCACTAATAATGTTGGTGTAGTTTTGAGAATGAATGCATGATATTGCTTGGTTCCTTGGATAGCCAATGCTTGATCAAAGTGACTGTTCAAGAACAATTCTGATTCAGCATATTCCTTTTGGGTTGAGTAGGCAAAATCTACCTTGGTAATATTTTCTACAGCCCACTCAAAAAGTTGTAGTGGGGTTCGAGTTTGATTTTTATATGGTCTTTGTAAACTAGCACAAGGTGCCAGTCTCTTTATTTTGAATCCCCTATTCCTTTGCAAGACCCTTTTCCATGTTCTGTGACCAAAAAATAATACTCTCCTTTCACTTTAAAATCTTCTTCATGAAAGCAGAAGTTGAAAAAGTTTTTCTTATTTTTGTATTGGGTGGCAGACTCATCAGAAAAATTAAAAAATCTTGTTTGGAAGTTTTTGAAATCTGGATGTCGGAAAGAATGGGAGTTTTTTCAAAGGTGTAAACAGCAACTGTGTTGTGCTCTAGGCAGTCAGAAACAACTACATAACTAACATGTTCAACTTTGTTTTCCTGTTTGAAATATATTACAAAAGGATGGTTTGTGACCTCTGTGCTTCATTTTGCTATGCTATAATTTTCAGAAAAATCACAGGTGACAGCAAACTCCAATTCTTTGAGATATCCTTTTCTGTAATTAAAGAATGCTCCCTGTTGTTTGGCAATGAAGTTGTGCTGAACCAAAGAAGACAACTTTCTACAGAATAAATCAATACATTTTTCTGAAGATTTTTCTAAGGTTTTTAAAAAGGAAAGGATCTCTTGGAAACTTGTCTTTGGCCAACTGAAACCCACTGGTGGAAATTGTTCAATCAAATTTTCAGCAAAGGATTCTTTCAAAATTGTACCTATCTCAGTTTCACTTGGGCAGTAAACACAATTCTCCATATGTTGCAATTTGTTACCGTATTCATTTTAGCATTGTCTATAATCAATTTGACATTTTGGTAAGTTAGGCATACACAAACAGAGTGTGTGCCACTTTGACCAGCTAACACACAATGTTTCGGTCTCAACTCAGCAAATTTAGAGAAACCTATTTTTATGCAGGGAAACTTGTCTTTGTAATGTTTGCAAGCTTCTTTAAAGTATGAAAAACACCTAATATAATGAATGAAATTCTTAAGAAATTAAGATTGAACAAAGAAGGAGCAGTTTAAAGAAGCCACCAGATGAACTTTTCTTCCTTGGGCTGGCCAGAAAACTGCTCCTTCCTTGTTCAATCTTAATTTCTTAAGAATTTCATTCACTATGTTAGGTGTTTTTTGTATTTTCATTGTTATCTTGGTTGTTTGCAGCATTAGCATGCTCCAGATACTTTGTTTATATCTTATTTTAATTTTATTTGTATTGATTTGTGTTTTTACCTTTAATGTCATTATTTTATCTGTTTATTGTTAAAGTATGAGCTAATAAGTATTGTGCCAAAGTACAAATATGTACGATTTAATTATTTTAGACTAATCACTGTGTTCTTCCTTCAGGTTAGCATTCATATTTATTTTCACGGAAGTGTAAATATTAGCCTTCTTGTATTATTCAGCTGAATACAGGGGATTTATGAAAAACAAGCTTCAGTTTAAAATTTTTTAACAATTAACCCATTATCATCCCAAATTAATATTTTACCAGGTGATTTACAACAATACAAACTATTCATGGAATTAATTTGAAAATTTTAAAATATGCACTTTTTGAAAAATTTGAATTTAAATTTTGACAAAAAAAATTTGTATACTAACCCATAGTATGTTGTATACCATTGGAAAGAGCATGCAAAATTCTGTAAAATGACACCTGTCCTAACTCTCCAGCTCAATTAGGAGAGCTCCTAGAGCAATTTAAAAATTTTCCCTTTGAGGTTTTTGGGCAATTTTTGAAAATTTATATTGCTGTAATTCAAAAAGGAGTCTGCATATTTTGATGAAATTTGGTATTTTTCCAAGTCTATATCAATAGTACACATGTGCCAAATTTCATTAAAATCTGAGATGGTGAGGTGAATTTTGTTCAAAAATTGTGTTGATTTGACATGGAATGACCCAAATCAGTTTTCTACATTAAGGAAGAGAAATGCTTTCTTTGTACTTCTAATCATAATGATTTTTTTAGTACTTATTATGTGTTGGAAACTTCTTTGGTACAAATGATGATGAATGGAAGGATGTTAAAACTGGCAAAACAGCAGGTATGTTTATTTCTTAATATGTATAGCAGAATTTATTTCTTTTTAAACAAAATATAATTGAATTGGTTAATGAAAAAATGTGTTACAGTTTATTACTGTCACAAATTTGCTAATTAGTCAAGCAACTGATATACCTTTAAGATTCTATATTAACTGGAATGCAGTTCAGCAAAAACTAAAGGAAAATTTCCTGTATTGAAATACTGTAAAATATGGTGGGATATAGGAATAAGTATAAAGTATATATTGATAGCGTATTCTTTTTAAGTCTAAATGTATCTTGAAATTTTTTACTGACTGATTTAAAGAAATAAATCTTTGAATATGGGATTTGTTTCATGCCCTCCAGTGAATTTATTTCCTTATGAAAATATGGAATGAATCTATTGTCAGTACCACATCAAAACCATGAATCTGCTGCTGAACTTATGGTTTTGCCATGGGACTAATGATATGTTACAATGCAATGACAAATTTAATATCCCAAAATTCTTATTTTATATAGAAGTAAATCTGAACTCGTATGGGATCAGTCCACAATGTTTTTTCCTTTTGGCCTGACTCAATTCTGAAATATTTGTCAGTTTTGATTAAATCAGCTCAAACTTATTTTGTTTCATCTTTCAGTATATTTCTTTTGTGAATATAGTAAAATGTATGAAAATAAAAATATGCAAAATGTAGAAATTACTAAAATTTTCTATTTAGGGAAGAAAAGTTGTGAAAAATACAACACCTTGAAGTTCTCTATGTAATCTAATATCATTTTATATGCTTTTATGTGTGTAAATTTAATTCATGTCATTTGCTTGATCCAAGCCCAAGGTACTTAAGGCCCTTAGCCTAGCCTAAATATGGGCTGAATGGACTCAATACATGTCTAGAAGATACACATTAAGTATGCTGTGCCAGTTTGATTTTTGAATCCATTACACTTCTTGCAAGAGGTAAAAAGGCTTGATGCCACATCATAATGCAAGCTGACATTCATTTAGATGATATGGACTGTGATGTTTTAAAATTACAAGGTCTGTCTCAAAATAACCCTTATATAGCTTGAAAATAGAATGTGAATCTCGCAAATCAGCTCAAATGACATGGTTGTGACTTCACATGAATTTACTCGTGGTCATGCTTCCTGACCCTTGCAGATTTATGCTAATTATGTATAATGAATTCATCCAATTTTCTATGGACATTGATGTCATTATGCTTATTAAAATTTTTAGTTTATTAGTTCAACTTTTTTTTGTCTTTTTTGAAAGTTAATGGACTGATTTTTATCTAAAAGTTTGACAAATTAACAAAACTTAGTTCATTACATTTCTTGACTCTACTGTGTCTTAAGTGATAGTAAATACTGATGTATATAAAATTTAAGATTAATATTTTGCTTTAAAATGTATTCATTGAATAGTTATCTGCTATTTGAAGCAGCTTATGAATAATTTGCAATGTGTGAATTTTTGTTAACTTCTAAATTTCTTTTTAGTACCTATAACTACATACATATTAGGACCAAACAGGAGAGAGCACTTGCGTTTTTATCCAGAGGATTCAAGTGAAATAGCACCTAATGTAATATATTTAGGTGAGAAGCATAATTTCAAGTGATTTTATTATTTGTAACATTTCTTAGGAAATGTAAAATTCGTTTTGAGTTAAAAGAGACCATTTGGTTATGGCTTTTTCCATATAAGTTCCTTCTTTAAATGCAATAATTTAATGTTTTAGCTTTGATCCTCATGGAACAAACTTTGTAACTTCTTATCATTCGAAGTGACTTAATTGCCTTGAGAATGTGAACTTTTAGCAGAGACCTACATTCTGTTTATAACTTCGAAAATTTGTGCATTTCTTCTTGCTTAGATGTAAACAGATGCCTTCTTAAAAAAGATGAAATTTAATTTAAGAAAAGCAATTCATGGAAGTTAACTTTTCATAAATATGATCACTATGCAGATTAGAATAAGCATAAGCAGACTGGATTTAAAAAAAAACAACCCTCAGTAAAATAATTTATGAACAGCAATATTATTTTCAGAATCAACTGTTGTTCACGAGTCACTTAAAACTTGCCTGTTCCTTTATATCTTGTAACTTACTATAGCTTTGACTACCAGCCTTAATAATTTCTGTGTTCAACCCAAGAAACTTCTACCGATGTTTGAATGAATTTTCAGTGGTTTATGCTATTAAGATTCTTCTCAGATATTTAGTTTTCTTCCAAATGCTCCTATGTTTGTGTTTGGTATCTTCATTCAGTGTTGAGCTTTAGATGGCTGAATATCTCTGTAAAAAATGCTATCCATCTATGCGATGACTGTAAGCGAATTTACCTTTTAGAGAATGCAACTCAGTTTTGTATTTTGGAGTGGGTGTAAAGAATAAAGTTTAGTTTGTTAATTTGAATCCTGGAGTGATGTTTCTTTTATCAAATTAGTGTATACTTAGTAATGTATAATCTGAAGCTTAAGGAACTCGTGTAGATTCCTAAAAAGCAAGTCACATTGTGGTGACCCGGACGTGATTAACCAGTGTAACGTCAGTAAATAATTCTTTCGTTTTGTTAAAGTTCTTATTGATATTATGGAGGATCTGATTAAAAAATGATGTCCAGTGAGAGCAAATTTTACCAAGTGTTAGAATGCATTAATAACGGCTTTGAATGAGAAGTTATTAAATCGTGAAGATTTTGAAATAAAGCTTTCTTCTTTAGAAAGGACTGCTATAGATTTGACTAAATTAGATGAAAGTATATGTACTGCATTAATAGATGCCAATTCTGAGGATTATGATAACGAATACGAGAAAATAGAAGAATAGGAGAGAGCACTTGCGTTTTTATCCAGAGGATTCAAGTGAAATAGCACCTAATGTAATATATTTAGGTGAGAAGCATAATTTCAAGTGATTTTATTATTTGTAACATTTCTTAGGAAATGTAAAATTCGTTTTGAGTTAAAAGAGACCATTTGGTTATGGCTTTTTCCATATAAGTTCCTTCTTTAAATGCAATAATTTAATGTTTTAGCTTTGATCCTCATGGAACAAACTATACGAGGACTATACAAGGAATACGAGAAAATAGAAGAATATCGTGAAAAATTAAATATTGCCTGCTTTCACGTGAAGGCCTATTTGGAGAAACTTTCTCCTTGATGTGCGCCGGAATCAGTTAATGTAGAGAAAGCCAAATTTAAACTTCCCAAAATAGAACTAGTTAAATTTGGCAGAAACATAAAAGATTGGCTTAGTTTTTGGAGCCAATTCAGCAGAATTCACGAGGATGTTAACATTGGCAAGGAAAATAGATTTCAATATTTCATACAGAGTACGACAATTGGCAGTAGAGTGCGGGATATCATTGATATTACCCGCCGACTGCTCAGAATTACGCCAAGGTAAGTTAGCCTGAAAATGAAATTTGGTCGTGAAGAGCTTCTCGTTGAATATGATGTTAGAGAACTTTTGTCATTGGTAGTAAAAAATGCTACAAATTTGAATTCAAAGCTGAACATAATGCAACTTTATGATAAATTGGAGTCACACTTATGATCGTTGGAGTCGGTTGGTGTAACTTCTGATAAGTATGCTTCTATGCTTTTCCCGTTAGTGGAATTGTGCATTCCTGAAAATTTATTAAGAGTTCGTCTGCGAAATTCAGTGGTCAAGAAAGAGGAGGATAAAAATTCGTGTGGCGATAAATTATTGCAGTTATTATTATTTCTTCGAGTGGAGGTTGAAGGTGAAGAAAGGATTTCGTTGGCAAAATCTGGCTTCAAATCCAATGAAGCTATGAATCGAAATAAAAAAGACAGAGATATCGGAACATCAGTTCCAATGGCTAATGATTTGGTATATGGGGCAAAACTTTGAAGTCATGCATATCCTGTGCAAAGGGTCATAATTCTCAAGATTGTTTTAAAGGGGGGGGGGGAAATGTCTTTTGAGGAAAAGCAAGACATTTTAAGGAAGAGCAAGGTCTGCTTTGTATGTTTAAAAGTCTAATGTCCAATGCATGATTTGTAGGAAAAAACATTGGACAATATTATGCCCTCTAACGACCAACAATACAAAAATTAACATTATGCAGAACCCAAACAGTGATGAAAATATAGTGTTATCAAATCAAAGTCAACCGGAAGTTCTTTTGCAAATGCTATTAGTATTAATTGAGGCTGGTGGGAAGACTATAACGGTGAGAACGTTACTGGATACAGGATCTTAGAGATCATATATTTTGAAATCTACAGCCAACCAAATGAAGGCAACTGTTGAACTAAGTGAAAATTGAACACATGTAGTGTTTGAAGGGATCAGTTCTAAGAAGCAACATAACTGCTATAAACTTTCAGTGAGTAATTTAAAGAAAACTTACTCTTGTAAGATGCAAGTTTTGGACCAGCAGATCATTTGTGGATATGTTCCTAGTATTTAAAAGGGTCTATGGATTCAGGAGTTGCAGAATACGGGTATTCAACTCACTGACATTGGCAAAAGCTCACTGCCTACAGAGCTGTTGATTGGTGTTGAAAACCTATTACAGAAACTAGATTGGAGTGTAATCGAGCGGGAAACTTCTGTCCAAAGTATAAAGTGGAAGTTTATCCCACCCACTGCTCCCTGGTGGGGTGGGTCTTGGGAGCGAATGGTGCAAATGATCAAGAAACTTCTCAGACGCGTTTTGGGAAAAGCCTGTTTGTATTATGAAGAGTTGGCTAGTATTTTATGTGATTGTGAAACAGTCATCAATTCAAGACCTCTCACATATTTATCAGAAGATCCCAATGACCTCATTCCCCATCAATGTTTATTCGAGATATTCCCATGGTGGAAGTTCCAGATTTGGATAAACTTGACAATACCAATGTTAAAAAGCGTTGGGCAGGGTGCGTAGCGTCATGAAAAGTGCTTAAATTTGAAAGAAGGTCCTTAAAAAGTTCTTAATTTTCTCCAGAAGTGCAAAGAAAACTTTCTTCTTTTTTTTTTTATCGAAAGCATTGTCATAAAGCTTTGTTTACCGAATGTATCAAGAAAAGAAAACAGGATGTTTCAAGAATGAAAACCGATGAAAGGGAAGAATTCTGGGAAGGAATCCAGGGTGAGATAGATCCAGAGGTGTCAACACATGTTAATACTCATATAACGATTTTAGTCCAGTCAACGAAGGCCCAAAATAAGGGTGAAAAAAATATTAATTCATATAGTTTTGAAAATTGGTACACATGTTCATGAGGGGCTCCTGGTGAACATACTAAAAATACCCTGTCCTGAGAGTGGAGCTCGTGCCGCCATATTGGATTTCATCTCCCCTTTTTTAGTTTTTCTTGAATATCTCGAAAACTATTCAGTTTTCAAATCACATTTGATTTAACAATCAGAAAATTCTCTACAAATGCATGCTTTTATTTTTCTTCTAGTTTTAATAGTTTTCGAGATATTTAAGAAAAACTGAAAAAAGGGGGTGAAATCCAAGATGGCGGAAAACTTTGAGATCCATTATCTCGGAAATTATTAAAGCTCGAAGAATAATAAACGCATGCATTTGTAGGGAATTTTACGCTTTGTAATTTGTTAAATCAATTGTAATTTGAAAACTGAATATTTTTTGAGATATCCAAGAAAAACTAAAGGGGGATGAAATCCAAGATGGCGGCAAACTTTGAGACCCATTATATCGGAAAGTATTGAAGCTGGAAGAGAAACAAAAGCATGTATTTGTAAGGAAATTTGCGCTCTTTAATTTGTTAAATCGATTGTAATTTAAAAACGGAATAGTTTTTGAGATATTCAAGAAAAAACTAAAAATGGGGAATGAATTCCAAGATGGCGGCGCAAGCTCCCCCATCAGGACCTGGGACTTTTAGCATGTTCATTAGGAGCCCCTCAAAAACTTGTGTACCAATTTTCAAAACTATATGATTTAATGTTTTTTCAAACCCTTTGCTGACTGGACTATTAATGACTTTATAATCTGCTCCCTCTTTCTTCAACAATGGGCACCGCCATATATTGAAATACTGGAATGGTTACCTCGAAGGGCAAATTAACTGGTAATTTGTTAATTTTACGAAATGTTTAAAAAGATCATAGCTTTTTATTGTTAATCTTATAAAAGTTGTCTTAATTTTTTTAATGAGTTTACATTATCATTTTTAGTTTTTTGTCAAACCGAAAAGACATTCTTTATTTTACAATAGAAGACGTTGTTCAAATACAGAAATAAATATTAAAATTAAAAAATTACATATTTCAAATTTAAGAAATATATATTTTAAATTTTTCAATAAAAAATATGCAGTATTATAAAACAGAAAACATATACTTAGAAAAGACGTGAGTCTACATATGCATGCATGTGCAAAAGTGCTTAATTTTTTTGGCTAAAGTGCTTAAAAAGTCCTTAAAAGTGCTTAATTTTTGCATCAATTTCTCACTACGCACCCTGGTTGGAGACACCAGCAGAGTGTCAGACAACACTTGAGAGAAATGTTCTGTTGTGAATACTTGGGCATCTTATTACAACCTCGAAAGAAAAGTAATTATTATGAAATAAAGTCGGGCGATGTTGTCTTAATTGAAAATGATTCAATGAAAAGATTACTTTGGCCAATGGTTAATGTCCTGGAAGTTTATCCAGGTAAGGATAAAACAATTAGGGTTGTGTGATTGAAGACTTCAAGAAGTGAGGTTGTATGTCTCGTTCGATGGATTTATCCTCTGGAAATAAGGTCTGCAGTTAAGGAGTGCCTTTCTAGTGAAAGAACTCTTACTACAAGAAGTGGTAGAACTGTTAAAGTGCCTTCAAGATTTATGAGCACTTGAGTATTTCGAACTATTTTGTTTATATAATCAAAGGTGGGAGTGTACGATGACTGTTAGCAAATTTACCTTTTAGAGAATGGCAATTGGTTTTGTATTTTGGAGTAGGTGTAAGGAAAAAGTTTAGTTTGTTAATTTGAATCCTGGAGTGATGTTTTTTAAATCAAATTAATGTATACTTAGTAATGTATAATCTGAAGCTTAAGGAACTCAGATTCCTGGAAAGCAAGTCACACCATCAGAACAGCTTGTGATTAATGACATAATATCAGAAAAAACATTTAAAAAATAATGAATTTAAAATAGATTTTGCATTTAGACATAAAGAAGATATTGGCAAAAATCTCGTATATCAATGTATGCAATTTGATACTTTATATATAAATGTGTTATCATTTAGATGTTAATTAAATTATATTACTAAGAAAAGAGCTGAAAAGTTCCATTTCTTAGAAATGAAATGGAAATAAAATTCCACTTTTCTTTCAGATTGTGATTTGTTATTCTGCTCCAGAGCCAGAGGGGGAAGAGTACGTTTTCGTACCCTAAATTAGGGGTTTTGAAGTTAAAATATTGGCTGTAGTTTTCACTTTTGAGAAAATTTGAATCTTGGTTGGTTTTTCATCATACTTTTCAGCAAATCCTTCATTAAGTTGAATTCATTTCTCTGTAGAAACCTTGCTCAAGCTATTTATAACAGGTGATCTTAAATTTAAAAAAGTATAAAATAATAATTTTTTTCAGATCCATATTCAAAAAGGAGGGGGAAAACCCCACCTGAAAAGGTTTGCCTAAGTTCACATTATTAAATAAAATATTTTCCAGATTTCTAAGCAAAAACTTAACAGACATGGAAATTTTAAGATTTAAATAACCAAAAATGTGTGGATCATTTCAAAAGTTCTCATTTACAATTGAATTCATAAATCATTTTATATTTCTGGATTCTGCTCAAATTTGCTTTTAATCATTTTGTTATTTTAAGGAACTAAGTTTCTCCTCCAGGAGCTAAGTTTCTCCTCACGTACCTAAGGAAATGGAGAACTGCAAGCTTTGAGAAACAGTAAAGAATGAAACTGAATAATTAAAAAAAAAAAAAAAAAACAGAGTTTAGTTTTGGGAAAATGAATTTAAAGCTGATTTTTGTGAGACTTACCTTGTGACAAATTATGAGACCTATTTTGAATTTTGTGCTTCACAAATCCATTTTATCTTTTTGAAGTGTGGTATCTGATTGTGTTGAAAAGATTCAGCTTCTCAAAAATTTTTCTTATATTGGGAATATTTATTTTCTTTTAATGTTCTTATAAAAGAATAAAACAGATTATCGGTTGGAAATAATTATTTTATTAAGTTAAATAAAAATATTCATAAAGGCACATATTATTTTCTACTGTTACTGAATTGTGTACATTTTCTTTTTTTATGTTATTGTATTGGTAAAATTTCAGTTTATATGCTATAAACTTTTCAAATTAATGTGCTGTAGGTCAAAACAAGACGTGCTGTGACACTTCTGATGTTACTGATTTTTTTAAATATGTGCAATGATAGCCAGTAAATATTGAAGCATTTATCTTACAGTCCTTTTGCATATTGGGAGTTTAACCCTTCATGGGAGGGGCTAGCATATGGCAAAATTTGGAAGTTTTTTCCACCCTCTTCTTCATATTTCTACCCATTTTACTCAGTTTATTACTTTGATCTGTTCACGAACCATAATAAAGAGAAATAGATAAAAAGAATGAAAGATAAAATAAAAAAAGGAAAGATTTATTCGCCATATGTTGAATAAATGAGCATCTCCCATGAAAGGGCTCCAAGTTTTCGTCGATCGTGAGTTGGTCACCAGATGTATAAAATTTTTGGCTGTTTTCTTTGAAAGAGCCAAAAAATCCTCTCACTCTAGCTAACTTATCAGTTTTTTTGCATGTGTCTATCATGTCTTTATCTTCAAATCTGTTGGCAGCTCACAAGTTTCTGGCATACTGAGTTTGCTGATGTGATGTGTGCGCAA
This sequence comes from Araneus ventricosus, assembly GCA_013235015.1. Lineage (NCBI taxonomy): Eukaryota > Metazoa > Arthropoda > Arachnida > Araneae > Araneidae > Araneus > Araneus ventricosus. The sequence continues at coordinate 1,593 of BGPR01008866.1, read as the reverse complement.
AAAAAAAAAAAAAATTGCTTGGAAGGCAGAAGTAAAACTGAGCAAATCGGCTTGACACATTGTACTCGAGGGATGCTCCTATTAGGTTAGAGGGAGGGAGAGGGCTCAGGGAGGAACAATAAAAAATTCGCATCAGGAAATAACTCACCAGTGTACACTATATGCCAGCCCCTCCCACTAAGGGTTAAGTATGTCTCTATAATCACAGTTTTCAAAATAAGGAGAATTGACACATGTTGAATTTCTGAAAAATTGTCACATTTTAATGGAATTTGGTGTGCATATACAATTATGTAAGAGGAAACAGTTATATCTTACAATGGTTGCATTATAGACTTATGGTCATCAATGAGGCTCATTGGCATATACATGTCCAAAAACCATACTGCATAGATGGAACATAAAAAGGACTCTAATATGGCCTCCTTTGACAGTCATATAGCTCTCACAGTACAATATCATATTGGAAATAAGGCAGTTTATGGAGTTCCACTCCTCATTTCTGAATGATTCTGAGAGTGAGATTGCAAGTTGCAGATGCCCTCTAAAGTGTATTTTTATGAATATCGTGTTTAAAAGCATCATCATGCCTTAATGCTTAGTTTGAATAATTCTAAATGAGTTTTTGACTTTGCAGATTCCAGTATTGATTTCTCTATATTGCAGGCTTTCTGTCATCATGTGGACTTAATAGACCTTTTTTTCTGAATGTGTGGCTATGAAATATTCCCTTTTCACTTTGACTCCATGGAGTGTACTTGCAATCATTAATTTCTGTTATAATTGAATCTTTAATTTTACGATATGACGGAATCTTTTATTTTATGATATGACTGTATTTTAATTTTATTTTGTTTAATAATCCTTTTTATTGATGTTTAATTCATTGTTGAGTCTCTGCGTTTCCCTTTCAGGAAAGCGAGGCATTCTAACTGGAAGTTCTGGTTTGAAAATAGCATATTTAAGTGGATCAGAGCATAGAGAATCAAATGAATTTTCTTTTTCTAGAAAAGATGTTACTGAACTTGTTGCAAGAGCATCTAGTTGTGCTGTTGATATTTTTTTATCTTCTCTATGGCCAAAAGGAGTCACGAAGTATGCCAAGTCACCTGTAAGTTTTAATCCCATAAAAACTATAAATATTTATGAAAGATCTTCAAAATATAGTTTATTTGTTTTTCCATGCATCACTAGAATGGTATAATGAATGATAACCTGTTGTATGATAGTACAAATATAAGTGATAGTAGTTATTATTAAATTGTCACTTATCGTGTACACCTAAAATTAATGTTTAGCTGTACAGGACAGCCAGGTCATTCTAAACAGTTTTCTTTTTCATGTATGACACATCAATCTTGAAATAACTATTTAATGTGAGTTGTAATTCGCTGTATATATGGATTCTAAACAAAGAGTGAATATTCCTTGTTTCTTGTACAAGAGAAATGAAGATACTTACCTGTTTATTAGAGAAAACTTGTTTTTAAAAATGATTATTCAGGACCAATGGATATTTAAAAATATGTTTTTCTTTCAGTGGAATATTCAACTGAAACCTTGACAACTGCATTTAACTCTTTATTTTATTAT